>SNQJ01S0064723.1:0-12925 GCA_010110895.2 Picea sitchensis
TGTCTGTCAGAAATCTCAATCCACTTTCTGAACAGGAAAGAATCTGTCCAATCTGGACTATTTTTCAATCACAAAGATAAATGTTTCAATAATATTTTTAAGTGCTCCCTCCTAACCTGGAGAGTCTTCCCTTTCAGCTAAGGGAGTTATTTCCACGATCCCCATCTTCTCTCGAAAATATGCAAACTTTTTTCTGCATAGAGGTTTTGTCAGAATGTCTATTGTCTGCTCGTCAGTGGGGATATATTCGAGCTTTACCTCTCCTTCCTAGACTTTATCTCGAATAAAGTAGTATTTGATCTCAATGTGTTTCGACCTTTTATGAAACACGGGTTGTTGTGGTAATCTTATACACCTCTGATTATCACAATATATTATGGTCGATTATGGAATATGATCAAATAAATCAGAGATTAACTTCCTTAACCATATTGCTTCAGTGCATGCTTCACATGTTGCGATATACTCTGCTTCTGTTGTGCTGAGTGCGACAAACTTTTGTTTCCTGTTGTCCCAAGATATCATAGGGGAGCCCAAGCTGAAACACATACCTGAAGTGCTCTTTCTGTCTTCTGCACTTCCTGCCCAATCTGAGTCTGTGAATCCATGAAGTTGTATATCATTGGATGCGGTATATCTCAAACCATAGTTTATTGTTCCACGAATATATCTTAATACATGATTTGCAGCTATCCAATGCTCATGTCTTGGTTCCATCTGGAACTGGCTTAGTGTATTCACGACAAAGCAGATGTTTGGTCGAGTATTTACCAAATACATCAATGGCCCAATTAGTTATCGATATAGAGATGGATATACTGGATCAGAATCTGGAACTTTCACTTTTCTTATATCTGCATTCATGGGAGTGTCCATGGACTTACAATCCATCATTCCAAATTTCTGAAGGATCTTTATTGCGTACTTTCCTTTTCCAAGGAATACTTCACCACGCTTCTGCCATACTTCTAGTCCTAAGTAATAATGCATGAGACCTAGATATTTCGTATCAAATTCAGAAGCTAACTCCTTCTTGCACTGGATAATAAGAGACTCTTCACTTGTTATGAATACATCGTCAACATATAATAGTAGAATCACAGGTACATTGTCCATGACTTTGTAATAAGGGTTTGGATCTGCATGACTCTTGGAGAAACCAAGTCTCATTAGATAGTTGTCCATTCTGACATACCAAGCCCTTGGAGCTTGCTTAGTCCATATAGAGCTTTCTTCAATCTGCAAACGTGAGTGTCTATGGAATGTACCTCAAACCCTTGAGGTTGTTCAATATATACTTCTTCTTCAATAGATCCATTGAGGAAAGTTGTATTTACATCCATCTGATGTAAGTTCCATCCCATGGAAGCGACAAGAGATATGATAGCTCTGATGGAAGTATATCTAGCCACCGGAGCAAAGGTTTTGTCATAATCTTCTCCCTCCTTCTAGGAGAACCCTCTAGCTACGAATCTTGCCTTGTATTTATCCATGCTTCTGTCTGCTGGATGTTTGATATTGTACACCTATTTTGAGGTTACCACCGATTTTTATTTAGGTCTTGGTACGATTTCCCATACCTCATTTTTCATAATGGATTGATGATCTTACGTCATAACTTTTTTCCATTGTTCCTTTTGAACTTCTTCTTCAAATGTGGTAGGTTCTTTGTCTAGAATCTTTGTCATGTATGCTGCATAAATTGAGAATCTTTTAGGTCTTTTGCTCTTTCTAAATGTTCCTTATGGAACCTTGAGTCTTTCTGCATCTTGTAAGGTAGCTTCAAGCCAAGATGGTTTTTTCTTGGTCTTAGGTACGATATCTGAATCAATGTTTTCACATGGCTCCATAGGATGATCAAGTAGTTCCTTTTCATCATTTACGTTTTCTGTGCTTTCTTCATTAAGTTCTTCAATCTCTTCTTCTTCTATATTTTCTTCTATGGATTTCTTGAAGGCCATTTTCTCATTGAATGTTATGTCTCTGTTGACTTTGATCTTGTGTTGTTCTGGAATATATATTCTATAAGCTTTGGATGATTCATTGTATCCCACGAATATCCCTTTCTTTCCTGAAGGTTCTAGTTTATTCCTCTTGTCCTTGGGAATGTGAGAGTAAACATGACATCCAAATATTCTTAGGTTTTCCACATTGGGTTTCTTACCTGAGAAGGATTCTTCTAGTGTCATGTCCTTCAATATACGATGACGACTTTTGTTATGCACATATATTGTTTTCATCATTGCTTCTCCCCATAAGAACATGGATAGACCTTGATAATTTAATAAGGCTTTTACGTTTTCTTCAATGGATCTGTTCTTTCTTTCTGCTACACCATTTTGTTGAGGATTATGAGGAACAGTCAGCTCCCTCCTAATCCCTTCCGATTTGCAGAATGCAACGAATTCCTTTGATGTGTATTCTCCACCATTATCGGTTCTTAGTGTCTTGATCTTCTTATTTGTGAGATTTTCTATTTATGCTTTGAACTCTTGAAACTTACTGAATACTTCGTCTTTTGTCTTGAGTAGATATAACCAAGTCTTTCTTGAATAGTCATCTATGAAGATTACGTAGTAAGAAGATCCTCCTAGAGATTTTACTGGCATCAAACCGGAAACATCTGAGTGTATCAGATCTAGAATCTCCTTAGATATGTTGTTGTTGCTTGGGAGTGGTTTCTTGATATTCTTCCTAAGGGAACATCCTTTGCAGATTCCTTCATGTGTAGACTGCAACTCTGGTATTCATTTAACCATCCTTTTGAGAAAGGGTAAAAATTGATAGTTAATGTGAGTGTACCTTCTGTGCTAAAGCTCATTGGGGCTGACTTCGTTATGTACAAGAGCTTCTTCATTTTGTTCTAGTAGTCTATATAGATTTCCTTCATGACTTCCAATAACCCTAGCATTCTCTATGCTGGAGTCTTTATGCCATGATAACACTTTTCCATCCACGAAATATATTCTGTTTCCTTTGTCTTCTAGGCAAGATATCGATACAAGATTATTTTCTAAACCAGGTACATATAAAACATTGCTTAAGTGAACATAGTTACCTTTTTTTCATTTTGATGGAGGCTTGTCCAAATCCTTCCACGTGATAAGTGGTTTTGTCTCCAAGCTCTACCTTGTACGAGGTCTTCTGCTCATTTAGATTTGAGAGTCTGGCTTGATCTCCCTTCATGTGACTAGAAGCTCCATTATCGATTATCCACATGTCATCTTCAATCATTCTGGTAAGTGTTGAGTAGTGTAAAAGACTGATCATTTCACTCATGTCTTCGGTTGACTGGTAATTGGTCATGCCTTGATCCAAAACTTCAACTTTGTCGTTTCTATCTTCTGAGAGAGCCAAGAGGTGAGCAGAGTTAGGGTGCATATGAATATCTTATTTTTGAGCAAGATGCTCCATTGCAAGGTGTTGAATCTGAGATTAGGGTTTATGCAATTGCTTCTGCTAGTAACCCTAGCAGCAGTGTCTTTGGAAGTTGCTCCTGCTAGTAACCCTAGCGACAGTTCCTTAGCGAGATCAATATCCTAGCGGCTATGCTTCCTTCCAGCCTTTTGACTGAATGAAGGAGGTGTGGGCCCATAACCTGTTAGAATATGAAATATTGTGCTTGTTTTACCATTGACAATACCCTTGTCACCCAACCATAGGCCGAAGCCACCCTCCGAGCACCTTGACCTTGACAGAGATGAATACTGGTAGCAATCAATAGCCAAGCAAGGCTAATGCACCAGGCAAGAAAAGAAACCAAAGCTGATCAGATAGTCCCACCCAGAAACTGGCACAACACTCTTCCCCAGAAACTTGTGCACAAAACTGCCAACTACAGTGAACACCACTGGCTCTCTACAATTCTGAGAATGTGTATAATGAGAAATTGGCGCCCTGTATTTACAGTAATATGGTAGGCTTACTAGGGCCGACTTCTCCTTCTGGGTACTAATTAATTCATATTAAATATATTTCTGCAGCCAACATTTCGTCTAGGGTTTCCTTTACTTCTTTGCTTCCTTCCGAAATATTCTAATCTTGTCATAGGTCACAATAGAGGTTCATACCTCCCGAAGCTACCATAATATTAACAAAATCAAGGATTAAAATTGAAAGAAGGGTTGCAGACTTGAATTATATTTATAACTCTGGTATGCTACCCTTATCATTGGCTAATATGTCTGGAAGATGAATCCAGGTAAAGGATTCGAAACGTCAATACAAATGAATTTCACTGTGGACAATCCAATTTTTTTTTATGAAAACTCACACCACATGAACCTAAAAACAATGATTACCACCCTATATGGAGGAGAAATCTGGAATGACATCCGTTGATGGAAAAATCAAGGATTAAAATCGAAAGAAGGGTTGAATAATTAAATTATATTTATAACTCTGGTATGGTACCCTTAACATTGATTAATTTGTTCTAAAGATGAATCCAGGTAAAGGATTCAAAACGTCGATACAAATGAATTTCACTATGGACAATCCGAAAAACAATTCTGAAAACTCACACCACAAGAACCTAAAAACAATGACTAATGATTCACTAGGAAATTAATATTTTTCAATTCCTCATTTTAGTTCAACATGTCATGGTACCAATCCTTATCTTGAGTTGTGATCGTAGCTTGGTGTGGTAACCTACTCATGCCCTTATGCCTTATTTTGGTTATATATTTCATAGATCTTCTAATGGTAACATACATGATCATGCTAACATCATAGCATAAGGGATTTTCATTTTAAATCATAGCTCCTCTAATAAGAACTATTACTAAATTATCTCAATAAATTTCATCCAATATTCTTTGGAGAGGATATGACACCAATTTGGACATCCATTCAGAACTACTATACCAATGTTTTGAAGATCAACTTCTTAATTTCAAACTCCAAAATTAAATTTCACTATATTTATTTTTCATATCACAAAGGGCCCTCATGCCTCTTATTACACATTTCTCTAGAGAATATTTCCAATTATAATTTAAATCAATTCAAAGCCCGTGAACTTGTAAGAAGGAACCACCTCCAAATTTTCACCATTAAATGTGATGGTTATATCCCTACCCTAAGTACCTAATACCATTAATTTTGTTTTGTTTACATTAATGTTCATTTCATAATAGTTGCAAGATTTATTTAAGGCAACAGTATGTCTTTGGAGACTATCATTGTTTCTTGCAAATAACATAACATAATTTTCATAAGTCAACAATAATACTGTGTAACCAATTATGTGTATCTCTCCTTGCCTATCATTTTTGACCCAGTCATCTAATTAATCTATAAATAAGCCAAATAATGTTGGAGAAGAGACATCCCCATTTAACCATGATATTGCTATTGATTTTGACTTTCTTTCTTCCACTTTTATAATTTATGGGTACCACTAATTCTAAAATAACCTTTTCATATAAGTGGAAAGTTGCTTCTCTCCACCCCAATATAATTCATATTTTCTCCATTCTTTTCCAAATTTTTATTTTAAGGTTTGCATCTAAGGCTTTAGAAAAATCAACAGAGAAAATATAAACACAATTACCTTTCTCTCACACTTTCACATAATTAAACAATTATCATTGATAACAGGTGAATTAGTTATCAAGGGAAAATTGGACATGCTTTTCCAACTTCTTCTCTTTTCATATTCCAAACAATGAAGATAGTGATCCAAAAGTTTGAAGAGAATCAATATGAGGTGTACTAGGCATATCACTAGATAAGGCAATAGAAAGCATAGTGAGCTAATTGGTGGGATTTTAAGGGCCGGGAAAAGAGGTTTTAGCTCCAAAATATGGGGCACTAGCTTTCAAAGATTGATTAATAATATGCAACTTAGGATAACTTACAACCTTTTCCCCTTATTCATTTATCTTGGGTTTATTTACATTAGATTCTTCCTCACATTTTTCTTGTCCCTTCTTTCTCTTTTTGTGCCCCTTTTTTATCTTTATCTTTGTCTTATTTTCCTTCATCATCAGGTGGTCCACCTTTGTCTCAAAACAAATATATCAAACCTTGTTGCCTCGATTGAGATATATGGTGTTGTTGTGTTAAAGAGGTTTGTTTTGTTACTACTCTCCTAATGTACTTGATTCTTCTATATCCATGAGCTAATTGAATCTTCTATATCCACGGGATCAATTGTTGTAACACCTTTATCTAATTGATTCATAAGGTAATCAAACCATTCCTTCTATTATTGGGAGGGATAAAAAGTAGACTACAGATCTATCTTATCTATGGTTAGGATTCTCAAGTTGCAGACTCATAAACCTAAATCCTTAGGCCTTTTCTCTATTTTAGGAATCCTCTATAGGCCCTATTCAAATTAACCACTCCTCCCTTCCCTTTGTACCCTATAATTTCCATCATCCTATAGGATTTTTCATAAGTTAATTTGTTTACATTTTCATCTACTTTCTCCATAGTGGGCACCAAAGTTTCTTAGGGATGTGATTGACTTCTTCATGAGGATAAAATAGGGACCCCACAAACTCTTCTTTATCTTCATCATCCCCATGATGCTCATCATAAAGTATACATAATTCTTCATCTTCAAGAAAGGTGCTATATTTTTCCTTCTCCTACTTTAGGTAGCCTCTCATTACCCACCATGAAACTTATTTATGTCAATCAAAATTGTCTTCCAAAAATTCAACCCTTATATCATGTGGTAGGGAAATAAATTTAGCATCATAATTGATAGCCCTTTGTTCTTCCTATAAAAAGTGAAATAAGGAGGAACATGTGGTTGTTTTACCACTGGATCTAGAAATGCTAGTAACATGGCTTCCTTCAACTATTCCCCACTACTCAGCATAAGTACCTGCACTTCCTCCCATGATTCTATGTTTTCCAACTTTCCAACATCCAACATAATATCATGGTATTTAAGCCAAACATTTTTATTTACCCTAGCCTTTGGGATGACAAAGTGGGGATCATATTTCCATTGTGTATCAAGAGGTAAATTGGAGGAGGACAAGATCTTGGTGATTTCATTGCAACCCATAGAATGAATAAATGCATATCCACCCAAAGAGATATAATACGTCGCATGCCATTTCTTCTCAGTGATATGTAAATGGTACACTTATTGCCTGCTCATCTCACCAAAATGGATACCAAAATGTAGAAGTAATTTGTAAATCTCTACTTGCTAGTTCACTGTACATAAATCATGTTTAAGTTGCAAACTGTAGTCAAAATGAAAAAAAAATATAGTGCTAAAGAATTCAATCATACACATAGTAATATCATAGAGTTTAACCCTAGAAACCCAATCTCGGGAAAACCAACAAATAATGTTTTTTTGGTTCTTTTAGCAACAAGAGGAAATTACACACAATATACTACAATAGTTTCACTTTCTCAATGAGAGATTATAGAGTGTTCTTACTATTTATTTACAATGTATATTTACAAGCTGTAATACACCATTGCAATGCTATTGATGAGGCATTGCTAAGTCTTACTCATCCTGTCAATCTTCTACAATAACTCTTATTGAATCTAGTGTCTTCCTCTTATCTACAAAAAATATACTGAATGCCAACAACATGATTCATTCCCTTTGCTATGGACAATGATATTTTACTTTCATCCATTCGGTCTTGGAACATGCTGCCACAATCAATATATTTCTATCTTAAAATTTAAAGTCATTCTTAGATTATCTTTAACTATCTTCTACAAAAAAAGGTTTCAACAACTTTATCCTCCTTCATCCTCTTTAATAAAACCCTCCATATGAAGGTTGGGGGACATGGGTGCCCTTGGGTCTACCATGCTTCACTATATGACAAACCAACTCCCTCAACCATGGATGACAATCTCTAATCCATTCATTATTTTGGTTATTCCTCTCTATCTACTCAACTTCTTCTTACTCAAAAATTCCCTTGCCATAATGATTCTACACTCCCCAATATTTTTTAATGCTTTTTAGTCCTTTGGTCTTAAACACCATCATTTTCTTTTCCTTGGATATAATGGTCCTTCACCTCCCTTTCCCAATTCCTGTATGCTCCCTTGGGAGGGATGTGAAATGTTTTACCTCCAAGAATTCCAAGGGATTCCCATCTATTTTCCAGCTAATAGTGACATTCCCATCTATTTTCTAGCTAATCATCCCAACCATGTTTCCACATTTTGTGGGATGAATTGGATGTATCTAATGCTAAAATTTGGTGGACACATGTATGCGGTTTTTTTCTTCCTTCTATAAAAATTTCATTGCCAACAAACATCATACGATCTAGTCATAGAAAAAGTACATTTACATCCATTTCACATTTTTAAGGGGTAAACAAATGAATATGAGGATGATTTTTTGTGGACACATTTGGATTCATTCCAACTAAACCTAATACAATTGTTTTCTTCATCCAACTTCATATGACCCCCTTATGGAAAAAAATATGTAACCAATTTTTTAACTTGTCCAATTTTGTAGCAACTAGGGTAGTTCAACAACAACTACATTTTGAAGAGATTATGGACCGTATAAAAAAATATTCAAAAACTTATAGCATCTTGCATTCAAGGTATTTGAAAAACAAATCCCACACTCCATACCATTCCTTCATCCCTACACCATATTCCCATTCATTTTTGGTGACTTCGTGCTTTTAAAATCAACCCAAGGTTAGGCATGAAAACTGAATCCAAGTACTAGATCTATTTCATATCACATATTCCTATTTGAGGATTTTGAGTCCAACAAAATCTATGACACCAATGTTCTTATCCAAGTATATTGTACCTAGGAATTGATACCATATGATCAATAAATGGTAGGCATATTGGCCCATCTATCTCACTAACACAGATAATAAAAAGTATAATTAATTTGTAAATATTTGGTTGCAATTTCACTGTGCATAAATTGTTTTTATTTTTTAGACTATAAATAAAGTGAAGAAAATATATTGTTTCCAGAATAAATCATACACACAATAGGGAAAAACAACAATGTTAAAGATGTATTTCACCACCTATGATCAGATGCATCTTATTAGCCATTTATATGAGAATGATTACTTTATTCTTCATCTTTGCATTTATTTCTCTTGCATTTATGACATGCATGTGACTTGTATTAAGGAAACTCACGAGCTACCCGTGAATTGTATTAAGCAAACACACATTTGCCTTCGTTTTTTTTAAAATAATAAATGTGCATTAAATGCACGCTCCTAAGTGGAAGTCATGAGATCCATACACCTATGCAATGCCTAGCTTATAAACCCAACTATTTTAACCACATTTAATTGATATAAATAAAGGTTTTTGGTTGGGAGAAGGGGCAAGATACCATTGAGCAAGGATACGCTTGAGTAAATATTAGAGGAGCAGTGTTGGATTTTTATCACTTTCCCTTCTCTAGATCCCTTTGGTTTTGAATATATTCCTATCTTTGAGTTGGGTTCAAACATCTCATGGTTTTTGTTGGGCACATGCCCAATTTTGAGGAAAAGAAACACGTATAAGGCAGACACGCATGCAGGAAAAGAAGCATGTGCAGGGAAGACGCACATGCAGGAAAATCAACACGTGTAAGGTAGACACACATGCACAAAAAGAAACACATGTAAGGAAAACACGCATGCAATAATACCTAGCCATGTTAGGGTTAGGGTTTTGGTAAGAAGATGTAATGGCTGGTAATCCAAAAACATGTATATGTTGGTACCTAGGAGGTCTAGTTCGAGCTCTCTTTTTGGTTGGTAATTGTTACTATGTCGTTCGAAGATAGAATGATTGTAAATCCGATCTTTGTTTTTGTAAGCTGTGGAGTTGAGGAGAGGAAATAGGGTAGATATTGAGGTTTAGATCACAAGTTGAGGAGCCTGGTGTGATATAATCCACCTCATTGTAGATATTGACCCGCTGTTGGAGAGTTGTAATGCGCATGATGTTGTAGTGTTGGAAACACCATAATAAAATAACAGAGAAGCTAAATCTTTGTGGGCGTAGCCTAGGAGGGGTGAACCATGGTAGATCATGTGTTATGTGATTGAATATTATGTATTTCCTTTACTGTCAATGATTATATGTTAGAAAAATGGGTGAATGACTAGTTAGATATGCTATTTTACATTCATGAATAAGAATGATAGGGTATTCAATATAAGATGAATGTTAAAGTAACAAATGAAGATCATAGAGTTTAATCCTAGATCCCCACTCATTCCCAGGCTGCAAGAACTTGAGAGTTGTAATCACCAATAGAACTATCTCAGGTGAGACTGTGCAATGCACTCTGTGTACTGCATTGCCTTCTGGTTTACCAGAGGGGCCGATAGTTTTAAAGGGGTTTTGTTGGAAACCATGGTAGAACTAAACCTGGACCAGCCCAAGAAAGGTAACAAGAGAGAGAAGTAAACAACAAATGTACGGCAAGTGTGCATGCAAGAATACCTAGCCATGATAGGGTTAGGGTTTTGGTAAGAAGATGTAATTGTTGGTAATCCAAAAACATGTATAAGTAGGTACCTAGGAGGTCTAGGTTGAGCTCTCTTTTTGGTTGGTAATTATTACTATGTCGTTTGAAGACAGAATGACTGTAAATATGATCTCTATTTTTGTAATTTGTGGAGATGAGGAGAGGAAATAGGGAAGATCTTGAGGGTTATATCACAGGTTGAGGAGCCTGGTGTGATCTAGTCCGACTCATTGTAGAGCTTGGCCTATTTTTGGAGAGTTGTAATGCGTGCGGTGTTGTAGTGTTGGAAACGCCATAATAAAAGAGTAGAGCAGCCAAATATTTGTGGATGTATCCCAGGAAGGGTGAACCATAGTAGATCATGTGTTATGTGATTGAATATTGTGTATTTACTTTACTTTCAATGATTAGATGTTAGAAAAATGCGTGAATGATTAGTTAGATCTGCTATTTTAAATGCATGAATAAGAATGACATGGTATTCAATATAGATGAATGTTAAAGTAACAAATGAATATCATAGAGATTAATCCCAGATCCCCACTCATTCCCAAGATGCAAGCACTTGAGCGTTGCAACCACCAATACAACTAGCTTGAGTGAGACTGTGTAGTGCACTCTGTGTACTTCACTTCCTTCTAGTTTACCAGAGGGGCTGATAGTTTTAAAGGGGTTTTGTTGGAAACCATGGTAGAACTGAACCTAGGTCAACCCAAGAAAGGTAGCAAGAGAGAGAATTAACCAAAAAATGGTTCCATTTCCGGCTGCAACATAATGGGATTGAGTGAATGCGATATGCTGAAGAATCGTGAAAAGAATGTCAAATCCGATGAGGAAACGCTAAAACAATGAGAATATAAAAGGGGATGTTTATACTGTCGAACCCAATGAAGGTGGAGATCAAGATTTGGTTGAAAAAAAAGGAGTTGGAATTTTTGCAGAAAGATAACAAAAGCCCGAAGTTAACACCGCACAAATATTTGGACAAGTACGTATTTAGTGACTTGCATGAAGTATTTTTTATTTATTTCCCACATGTGTTGTAGGAGTGGATATTAAGTTTGAAATACAACCACCCTACAAATCATTTCAGACAGCTAGAGTGGAATTCTTTGGAGATCACGCAGTTACAACAAGTTGACAATAAATGTACACGCACAGTATATTTCTAGTTAGACAACATTTTTGCAGGATTTATCACATAATTTGCAGTAGATACTGCAAAGTCTTACAACGCATCAGAGCAATAGTTCCTAAAGGGACCTAGAGGTATGTATATCAGATCGTTTTATACTTCCATCAAGATGTTACTGTATAACAAATGTGTAATGACAATGGCATCATATAGCTAAACTTCCTTGCGTACATGGGGGAAGGGAGGATAAAGGAATGGAGGAAGAGATGGATAAAGGAAAGGAGGAGGCCTTGGATTCAATTATGATGGAGGAATACCAGATCAAACATATCATGGAAATAGTTGGAAGAATGTGCAGTGGAGCACCCTACCAATACAAGATGAAAAATAAGAAGAGATCCATAGCCGCAAGGGAAGGATTGGCAAGTTATGAAGAAGATGTAGAGGATCTTCAAGCTGTGGAGACGATTGAGGAAATCCCGTGTGTGGCATATGGAAGGAAGAAAAGAGGTCCAAGGGTAGTAACCAAAGGTAGAAATCCTATCCATATCAATGTCAGTGTGGAACCCATAAACCCATGTGTGACCAATACACCAAAAAGAACACCACTGTTTAGACAACCGAATTCCAGTGGAAGAAATGCAGCAGGAAGTACATCTACACAGAGAGAAACAACTAGGGGAGCTATTTCAGGAATCATTAATCAAAGATATACACCGCACAAAGGTAATGTTTCATCATTCAGGATGGAAGAACATGATCCCACCATCAGGTTACCGGAATTCAAGGGAGAGGCATCGAAGGACCCTGAGAAACACTTGTTCATCTATGAAAATATATGGGAAGCAAAGAATATCACAGGTGAGGATACAAAACTTGCACAGTTAGCTATCACACTAACAAACCATGCACTGGATTAGTACATGAGCTTAGTTGTAAACAATCCACCGAGAACAACCATAACGATTTTGGATATAAGGAAGTTGTTGATAAATGAATTCCATAATCCTAGCTCAGAGGATTAGTACATGAATGAAATGATAGAGATCAGACATAAACCAAGGGAATTTGTCTGGGAGATTGACCAATGATTCAAATGATTGAAGGGAAAGCTAAAGTATGTCATGACGCATATGAAACATAGACATCTATTTGTGAATTCCCTTCTACCACACTTGGAATACCCTTTGAGACAACAAAAGTTTCAAACTCAGGCAGAGGCTCTACAGGAATCCTTACAACTAGAAGATAACCAATATCAGAAGACGGATCTAGAAATAGAGGAGCTGAAAGAGGATCTGAATAATTTAACATTTCAACTGAAC
>SNQJ01S0064723.1:27518-53552 GCA_010110895.2 Picea sitchensis
CATATAGGCCACAGTGTCAAAGGCAACTCCACAGAGAGTGTCTCTTTCTTTGTACTTGCATTTGAAGAAAAGAGAGCAGAGCAACCTCACCTTTTAGTTGGGCTTTCTCCCATATTGGATTTCCCATGTTATATCTTGTGTTTATTTGTGGATGGTGTGTGAGTATTTATTTATGTTCTATATTTTTTGTATTTCAACTATTTCATACATTTTAAGAGAAAAAAACAGTGATTAAAGAATTTGAGATGTAAAAGAATTTAATCTTCACAGTAAATATTTCAGTATTTTATTGGATATATTGTGACGAACTGTCCAGTGGAATATCCATGGAATTTTACAGATCAAAAAATCTTAATGGGCTCTCTTCTTCAAGGTGCATTGGTTTTACGGTGTCTAGTTCATAAAGTTCAAGAGTTTTTGTTGCAGAAAAATTGTCCTTTGGTCATCAGGGTAGGCCTGTAGATCCCTTTGTCAATAGAGGCTTGTTGGTGGTTCTTTGGATTTGGTGGAATTGGCTAGGGCGAGAGAGGTGGGGGATGAAGGGTTGAGACGAAGGATAGGGTGCAACAAGCAAAGAAGCACAAGTAAATGATACAACGTAAGGAAGGAAAAATAAAAATGACAGTGGGCAAGGACCCAAGGGTTGAACAGAACGTCGAGTTGGTGGGAAAATATTTGGTAGGTCAATTATTTGGAGTATCCCTGTCAGACTCCTCTATTCAAAATTGGGTGATGCACTCATGGGATCGATTGTTAGGTAATTTCCCTATTTATAATATTCTGACCAGGGGGTGTCTCTATTTTATTTTTAAAATGAAGGAAGATGCGGTAAAAATATTTGGGAATAGATGGTTTTGGGGGAGTTTCTCTTTAAACCTAAAATTCTAGCACCCTTGTTTCGGTCCTTGTCGAGAAGTGATGAGGAATTATCCTATATGGGTTAAGCTCTTGAGTATGCCTTTGTAACTCTGGAATGGCAAGTTCCTTTGGGACCTTGGAAATTATTTAGGGAAAACCCTAATGGTGGATCTATCCTACAAGTATTCATCATATTGATATGTTACTAAGATTCTAGCAAACATATATTTATTGGAGGGTTTGATGGAGAGTATTAATGTGGAAGTAGGTGACTAGGAATACACTCAGATTCTGGAATATGGAAACATCCCTTTCAAGTGTGTAAGATATCATGCGATTGGGCAGGTGGTCGAGGATTGTTCAAGGTCATTTGTGCAGAATATTTGAAAAAGGAGAGAAAGGTTGGTGGCATCATCTTCAAGTGTTGGACTAAGTGATTTTGGGACTATCCCAAGGGTTCCATAAGGAAATTTTACTTCCAGAAAAGTGCAAGAGAAAGGAAAATATGGTATGAGAAAGAGCAGGGTAACAATCCCAATAGGGCGGCCACTTGATGTGATGTCAGAGTCGAAAAAGTCTAAGGGAAGAAAGTCTCAGGTCCAGAAGGGTGATTCTCCTTTCTTAAGTCAAGGGGAGGATCCAAAGGGTTTTGGGGAAGCTTTTGGTTCTGGGTACAAGTATGGAAAGGAGGTGATTGTGGATTTATCATTGAAAGAGGACATAGTTATGGTTTCTCTAAGTTTTTTGTTGTTCAAAGGAAGTCCGAGGAATGAGATGGAAGAGGAGAATTCATTGTTGGAAGGAATTACAGGGCCTTTTCCATCTCATGTGAATGGGGTATTAGTAGAGAAATTCCCAACACTTGAGGGCATAGGACCGCAAGATATTTTATCTCAAGTGTTCAAATGTTTGGGTAAGTCACATAACGTCGAATTACCATCCACATCTTTTCTGGATCAAGGAGGATTTCCATTAAAATACGAAGAAAGAAAAGGGGGGATTGTTATGGGTTTAAACACAATTGTGGTGTGGAACGTTCCAAGCAGTGGTTGTCAAAATAATGTGTTGAGTTAGGTATTAGGGGGTGAGGTGTCGAAATTTCTGTTGCATGTACAATCTAGTCAAGGGGAAGGGACTCATTCACTTTTGGGCTCCCTTTCTTCTTCCTTGGGTGGGGAAACTTCCTGGAATTCATACCAGTTAAGGTTGAAACGACTGATAGTAGGGGATGAAATTGTCTTAGGGGATTTAATTCTGGACCCTAGGAGGATCGTGAGTAAGTCGGTAGTAGGCAGAAAATCTCATATGTTTCATGTGTAGAATAAGGTTGTGGTGGAGGTGTTAAAATGGAAACTAAAAACCTTAACTTGGGATCTTAGAGATGGTCATCCCAATGTTAGGAATCCATTATGAACGTGTTATCATTAAACATAATGGGTTTTGGAAACCCTAATAAAAGACTCACCCTTCATAGGTTAGTTGAGAGGGAGAAACCAGATATTTTGTTGGTTCAGGAAACAACCCTATGGGTGGATGCTTGCGGTCTTTTTGGAGGATTTTTGGTAGGGTGGAAACAATACTTGTCTCTGATAAATTTTCTCTATGTGCATTAAAGGTTGTGCATAGAATTCAAGTGTGAAATCTTGGATGCTCAGATAATCGTGTTGAACTTGTACGGGTCATATGACAGGGGAAGAGGGTTCTATGATTGTGTTTTCTCGTCTTCTATGTTAAAGGATGGAAACTTAGTAATAGGGGGGATTCGAATTTTACTTTGCGAAAAGAGGAGGCTTGGGAAGCATTGTCTCAAGTAGACAGTTAGTTGGATTAATTTTTGCATCATATAACAAATGCAGAATTGATAGATGTGGATCTGATCAAACTAAAGCCAATGTGGAAAAATAGGAGATCGGGTGTAGCAGGGGTGTCCAATCATGTGTATCATTTTTTGGTTGTTGATAAGCTTCTAAATAGTATGGGGAGGTATCGAATTTGGGTGTGTAAAGAAGGAGGATCTAATCACAACCCAGTCTATTTGGAAATTTCCAAAGTTGAAGTCAAACTGTCAACACCTTTCAATTTTAATCCAATTTGGTTAGAGGAGGAATTTACAAACATGATAATTAGAGAATGGATTCCTTTTTATCCAAACTATGGGGTTTAGACAAACATACATTTCACATATTCTTTATTAAGGCTGAAAAAAAAGGGTGGCGTAACACCCTTGTTTCCCCCAGCTTGTAATTAATCATTTATTAGGATCACCATGTTATGGAATGGGAACAATGTAAGTGTATTATTGTTTGAATTTCCAATAACTGAATGTGGGGGTGAAGCCTTGAAGTACTGGCCATGATATCACTAGGGGAAATAATGGGAAAACTATAAGAGAGGATTCATTGTGACAAATGACCCAAAATTTCCCCTTGTTGGGAATAATAAACCCCTTCTGGATCCCAAGGAGAGGAATCAGTTAATGAAGGAAGGACTAGTGGTTGAATAATCAACCACCCCCATGAATGGAAGCATGTTCTGTTTGAGGAGACAGGAGGTTGTTAGCCTAAAGTACCATAGAGTCCTGCAAACCGAGGTCGACTTGAGTTTCCTTCTAAAAGAAGGAACATGATAAGTCGAGAACCATCCCGGGAAAGGAAGTAGAAAAATATGCATGCACAGACAGTTCAGGGGCAGCGTGCGCGGGAGGATCTACATAGAGCATGAGAGACACCAGACAAGAGAGCATGCACAGAGGGAAATGTGTGACTCAGATATGTGGAATAAAATAGGAAGGTCGTGAGCTTGATGTTGAGGAAGCATCTGATAAAACTTATAGGGATGTTGTGATAGAGAGTAGGTCTCTGAGAAATGGCATAGATATCCCAGTGATATCATGGCTTGGCACGGGGGTGGCTAGAGTTCTAAGAGTGAATTCATTTGAGCCTATGGTTGGGTAGAAAGGTAGACACCCACATTCAGTTAGCTAGCTGCAACATGTAATAGATAAGTATTTATTGAACCCTGTGCGATTGAATTTAAATGCATGACTGAATTTTTGTGTAGGTGACTAAGATTTGCAACGTTTAATTTATAATGAGAATGCCAATAATTTATAAGGCTTCTTTTGATCTTTACTCTTGGTCTTTTTACCCGATGAGGAAGCAGGGATATCAACAAGATTTTTGTATTGTTCTGGTAAAGAGACTGTTTTTGCAAGGGGGTTTGGATTTCTTGGAGAGAGAGGATTGGATGGAGAGATAGTTCTTAGGCTAAGTGGTTTTTTGTCGGTCTTAATTGTCAAGTGAGGGTTTGACAATTGATGGATAAATGCATCCCATGTTTGCCCATGTTTCTCTATTTCAGCTAGAACAAGGAGTTTGATGAAGCCATGGTGAAAGAGACTATTGTGGGGGTTAGTCACATTCTTCCTCACTTGAGAGGACATCTTCTCCAAGCTTTGTAGAAAATAGAAGGGGAATTTCAAAGGTTTGTTGAACTGAAAATGAGCCGGCAATCTAAAATGACAAGTTTTTAAAGTGGAATATCTACCTTCGCATGTAATCAACCTTGTGATGATGATGAGAGGGTTTGTCAATTCCTCCTTTATCCACTCCCTAGAATATCCTTTTGCTCCTGAAATGTTCTGGAATTCAGGGTTAAAAACCCTGTTATAACTTGAGCGCGACAGCTGGTGGTTTTTGAACCATCTATCTCCCATTCTTGGAAGCTTTGTGGCTACAGCAATGGAATCTTCTGAGACCTCAAAGGAAAGAGACTCCAAGAATGTTATCTTCCCATCGAAACTGAGGGAAAATTGCATGGAGAGGTCGTCATCGTGGACCTGCAAGTTAGACAAAAATGCCCCCCAACCTGTGTGCAAAAACACCTCTCTGCATTGTGCAAATTTGGGAATGGAAAAAATATCTGCATAGGAAGAGGGTTCATACCTCTTAGGCATTGTGCCAGAGGTGAAATTCACCAAGCAAGGGCGCGAATGGGCCAAGAGATGGCATGAATTGGGCA
Organism: Picea sitchensis; assembly: GCA_010110895.2. Taxonomy (NCBI): domain Eukaryota; kingdom Viridiplantae; phylum Streptophyta; class Pinopsida; order Pinales; family Pinaceae; genus Picea; species Picea sitchensis. The sequence goes on from SNQJ01S0064723.1 coordinate 32,397, forward strand.
CGGGACAAGCGTAATTCAAGCAGGGGAAGAAATGGTAGAGGTTGGGCATGATTTCTTAATGCAGGGCAAAGCAAATGGCAAGGGAGAATTGAGATAAAGGTTACCCAACCCAAATTTGAATGCGCCTATGGTGGAGTAGGTTGCACACATGTGCACACGAGCTGCCATGTGTGGGAATTTTCGAATTCGAAGGCTCGTTTTTGGGGGAAATGTAATGATGTGCAGTTAGATCAATGTCCAAGTCTTTTGACTTGGACATTTGATCATGAATATATCTAAAGCATCTTCAATCAATTGCCTACAACCAATTCAATTGAATGTCATTGATTTCTAGTTACCTGGACTCTAGGACAATTACTGGTGTGTAATTCATATGGCACTTCATTTGGCACCTCATACGGTATTTCATACGACACCTCATACGACACTTCATATGGCACCTCTGTGTTAAATACATTTTCACCTCTTGTAACGAACAGCCTACAAATTTGAAATGTTTTTGACAATCACAGTGGTTAATGAGCAGAGGCAGAATGCTCCCTTGTTGTTGATTTTTCCATCATGCTCACTCAATCCTCGTGCATATGACATATAATTTCAAACCTATAATGAACAGGTTATAGCAAGCATAAAACATGTACTTGTCAATCCTACAATGTACAGCTTGAAATGAAAGGTAAGTTGATAAAGAGTGGTATGTTAAGTATATGTTCAGTAATTTATAGCACACAGTAGTTTAGCACTTCAAAAATAAAATGACTATTAATGTAATAACCTGTATCATGGAAATAATACAAAAATTCTTGCAAAGATTTATTTCTCCAGGAAATGATCATTTGTCAGCTCATGAACCCCTCCCCCACACCTAAGTATTGTGACACCTCACAATCAAAAGTATAGGAAACCAGTTAGCTCCCCCAATAGCCAAAGATTTATAGTATGTCAAGTGTAAAGATAAATTTCACAGATTGGTCTGACAAGACAGTTAGGAGATGGCCCCACCTACAGGATAAGAGATCTTATATATAGATAAGAAGAGGTAGGCAAGAGAGTTTCAGGATAGTCTTAGAGTTATTTCCCAATGGAAAGTTTATGGAGTTCTTTAACCTTAGCTTAACCACACATACTTCATGTCAGCTTTGTCTGCAAGTAATGTCGTACATCAGGACAAGTTTAAATTTATTATTTATTTTTTGTCATATTACTATCCTCGCTAGGCAGAATGCCCCGCTGCCAGCAAGCCTGTTCAATACTCTGGCGGGTTTACCTAGTCATACCAGAGGCCGGTACCCACTACCAGCAGACCTGTTCAGTATCCCGGTGGGTTATCCTCTTACACCCTCAGAGACTGGGCCTCTATATTTTAAGATTTTAGTATAAGATTGCTTTATGCAAGAAGATGGGGGGACAACTCTGAAAACAACTTTTTCTTCTTATTTTTTCAATTGGGATGGTATTTATGTTAGAGGATGAATTTTTGTTATTACTTAGTGATTGTCCCAATGTAAGGGGTACTTAAGTGGACGTGGCCTATCTAAAGATATGATATAATCAAGCTATTTAGTGTGTAGTGGATGGTACCATTGAGAAATAACAGAAAGGTATCTCTAGGCTCAACTCACTTTCTTATTTTTTATTTATTGTGATGTTTCCATGACTAACTACTAATTAGACATCCATGTTACTCTTTGATAAAGACACTTGCCTCACTTACTCAGGTTTCTTGGAAAAACTGTACGAGAGACCTCTAGGCTTGATAGTTATGGTATCACTTCCTTATACAATGGTGAAGAGTTTCAAGAGCAACTGCTTTAGAATGCCTAAAAAATGAGAATTTTTGAAAAAATATGGCTAATTACAGTAAGTCAATATTCATTTGATGCTTTAGCAGACACAAAATTCAAGTGTAACAATGTTTTGAAGAAAGATCCTTGAAACTGTGTACTCCTGGTGAAATAAATACTTATAGAAATTTCTAGAATTGCCTTAGTAATAAAATTCAAAAACTATTTACATATATACAGTAGGAAATTCTGAAAACTTTTCAAGAACAAGGGGGGACTTCCCCATCTACTAAGGCCAATGCTTTGTCAGTTGACATGATCTGTAGAAAATCTTCTTTGGAAATGGGCTTATGATAAAATTTGAGTTGGTGCCCATTTACTACAAAGGAGACTTGTCCATCGTCAATTGTTTTAATTTTTACAGCTCCATTGTCATATATAGTGTCTACCTCGTAAGGGCCCAACCATTGGGTGGTGAGTTTGCCTTTGAAGGTTTTGAATCGAGAATCAAACAACAAATCCCAATCACCAGGTTGGAAATGCTTCTTCTTAATAAACTTGGCATGCCACTTGCTCCTCTGGTTTTCGACTAATATTGTTCGTTGGATGGCATCTTGCCTGATTTCATCCAACTCATTCAATTGTAGGGCTCATTGCTTCTGAGCCTCATCCAAGTTCAATCATAATTCTACGGAAATACGGAAGGTCCTTACTTGGAATTCTATTGGTATAAGTACTTGTCTCCCATACACTAGCTCATAAGGGGTATGCCCAGTGGTATTTCTCCAGGTGGTCTGGTATGCCCACAAAGCCTCTAGGATCCTATCAACCCAATCCTAGTGATGTAATTGAACAGTATTGGTCAATATGGCTTCCAGAACCTTGTTTTTGGATTCTACCTAACCATTGTCTTGCGGGTGGTATGGAGAAGATTTACGGTGTTTAATCCCATATTTCTCTGTTAGCTCTCTCATCAGCTTGGAAGTGAATTGAGTACCTTGGTCTATAACAATTTCACGAGGGAAACCGAAGCGGATAAAGATGTCTTCATAGATGAATTCAACAACAGAATTCTTTGTAGCCCTGAATAGGGCTTTTGCCTCTACCCATTTGGTGACATAGTCTGTACAAACAAAAATATAGTTCTTCCTACGGGACATGGGTGAAATTGGTCCTACAAATTCGAGGGCCCATTTTTCGAAGGTTTCTATCATAACTTGGGCACCCAAAGGAATTTCGTCAACTGACGTAGGTCTTCCTATCCTTTGGAAACTATCGTAACTTCTCACATACTTGGCAGCATCTTTGAAAATGTTAGGCCAATAGTAACCCGAATGTAGCAACTTATATGTTGTGTGTTTGTCAGAAAAATGGCCACCACATGGTCTATCATGACAGCTTTGTAGTATTTTAAGTACCTCGTCCTCTTGGACACATCTACGAATAATCAAATCAAGACCTGTGCGAAAAAGTTCATGACCAACCCAAGAGTAATTAGCACTCTGTGTAATAATTTTCCACTTTTCATGAGGTGACAAATGAGACGGTAACTTCCTAGTAGCCAGATAGTTTTCCATATTCGAAAACCATGGGGTATTGACAGAGAGGGAAAAAAGATGCTCATCTGGTAAACTATCATATACAGGGATATCATCATCCTCATTTTTTATTCGGGAAATAAAATCAGCTACTACATTATCCTTTCCAAGTCAGTCAAGCACAGTGATATTAAATTCTTGCAATAACAGGAGCCACCTAGTCACTCAGCAATTAGTTATGGCTTTATTCATGAGGAATCTAATGGCGGAATGATTGGTATGTACAAATACTTCATAACCTGTAATGTAATGACGAAACTTGTTAATAACATGAACAACTGCAAAGAATTCTTTCTCAGTGACTATGTAGTTCAACTCGGTAGGGGATAAGTTCTTGCTCACAAAATAAATGGCATAGGATTGTTGGTCCTATTTCTGCCCTAATACTCCTCCTATTGCGGTGTTGGAGGCATCATTGGATATATTAAATGGGAGAGTCCAACTGGGCCCTCTAAGAAATGGTGCCAACAAACAGCTTATCTTCCAGGGTTTCAAAGGCAGTTTGACACTGCTCGATCCAAACAAAATCGACATCTTTTATTAACAATCCAAACATAGGTGCAACAATCTTTGTAAAATTTTCAATAAACCGTCGGTAATATCCGGCATGTCCAAGAAATATTCTAACCTCTTTCTGAGTCTTGGGGGGTGGAAGTCTGATGATGACCTCAATATTTGCAGGATCGACTTTTATCCCTTCAGATGAAACATGATGTCCTAGAACCACTCCTTCAGTTAACAACATTTTGCATTTTTCATGAATTAGATATAGGTTCATTTCCTGGCATCTGATGAGGACTTTTTCTAAGTTGTCTAAGGCTTCCTGGTAAGTGTTACCATATACTATGAAGTCATCCATGTAGACCTCCACAGAATCATGAATAAGATCAGAAAATATCCCTAGTACTGCTCATTGAAATGTGGCAAGAGCATTACACAATCCAAATGGTAAGACCCTATAGGCATAGGTGCCCCAAGGACAAGTAAAGGTAGTTTTTTCCTGGTCCTCGGGTTTTATAAGAATCTGATTGTACCCGTTGTACCCATCTAGAAAGGAAAAATACTTCTTTCCGNTATAAGAATCTGATTGTACCCATTGTACCCATCTAGAAAGGAAAAATACTTCTTTCCGGACAAGGTATCTAGAACTTGGTCAATGAAGGGGAGAGGAAACTAATCTTTCAGAGTGGCTTTGTTGAGTTCCCGGAAATCAACACAAATTATCCATTTCCCAGTCACTTTCTTTGGAACCACTACAAGCGGGGATACCCACTTACTATCGAATATGGGATAGATAAATCCGACATTTAACAACTTTTGGATCTCCTCCTTGAATATATCTTTAAGTGTTGGGTTCATCCTTCTCTGGGGTTTCCTAACAAGTGTTACTTCCCCCTGGGTATATATGTGATGGATGCATGTGTCAGGGTGTATACCCTTCATGTCAGTGTATTCCCAGGAAAATGCTCCTGATTGCTCTTTAAGGATATCTACTAACTTTTTATGTTGGTCTTTATCTAGCCCGGAGTTTATATGTAAAAAATTTCCTGGACTTATATCGTAGGGCATAGTATAAGACATGGTAGACTCATCTATCTCAAAGATAAAAGATGTCGAAGAAAAAATGGATGGGTACAATTGTTCTTGAAATTCTTCCCCAAACATGTATTCAAATTGGGGAAAAGACTGTGTAAAATCCACACATGTGATAGCAGAAATAAACTGGTTTAGCACATTTTATGTTGTGTGCTTCTGAAGTGCCCATGCATGGTCACTTGGAAATATGGGTTCTTCCCAGTCCTCATTCTCGTATGGGCATTCAAGACACCATAGATTCTGCATAATAGGTTGAGTTGGAGGGTAAATGGTGAGCTTCTGGATAGAGAGACCATTTGAGATGGTCATTTCCCTTTCTCTACAAGCAATAAATGCATTGGTTGTGGCTAGCCAAGGTCTTCCCAAAATGACGGGATGGCCTTTGGCATGATCCTTTGAGTGAATGAAAAGAAAATCTACTAGGTACTCCCACGAGGCTAAAGTAACCATGATATCATTTAAAATTCCTTCAGGTATAACCCTAGTCTTATCTGCTAATTCCAAAATGGTTGGGGTAGGTCGAAGAAGAGCTTGTAACTGTAATTTTTCCAAGGTAGTAGCGGTCATAACATTGATGGCTTCCCCTAGGTCTATGAGAGTGTTTCCAATGGAGACCTCATTAATGGTTATGGTCACTATGGGGTTTCCTAGATTCCCATATTTTTTCAGTTTTGGCTGCTCTGATATGTACTCAGAAAGTCCTCCTACCAAATGTATTGTAGGAGGGTCCTTTTGCTTCCTACCTGGATTCTTAATACAAAATTATCTTACTACCTTACTGTATATTGGAATGTATTTAATGGCTTGAAGCAGGGTAATATTGACACAAATATTCTTCAATTCATTCAAGATGTCAAATTCCGGTTAGGTGGTAGGTTTCTCGATTACCAATCGGTCTAGATAAGGAGGGACCTTCGTAATTTGTGAAGGTTCATTTTGGGGAAGCTTGGATTCTTGGTTCTTTGGGATAATAACATATTCCCACCTAGTGTCATCAGTGGGTTGTTTGGTGTTTTCTTATTCTTATTCTTCTTCTTCTTCCTGGATGACTACTGAAGGTCTTTGCTTGTCCAGAAATTTTCTCGATCTTAGTTGAATTTCCTGTAATGGAACAGGAGTAATAGCATATGTTGGGAAGGCCTGCATCTCAACATTGTGAAGATGTTGAGGGGGCTTATTATTGGGTTTGGGCACTGGTTGTGCCAGTAATAGTGTCGGTCTTGGATAGCTAGCATTTTGATATTGTAGCGGTTTTTGTTGTGGAATAGGAGGTAAAGGCGGTGGAACAAAACCTGGCAAAATCTACAGAGTGTTCGGTGGGAACTGAGGATAAGGATTGTTGGACATAGGCATAGGTGGATCTTGAGGGTTTCTTTGGTTATGTCCTCCTCTCCATCCCTGAAACCAAGGATTTTGGTACTGAGTAGACTAGTTTTTCCAACCTGGTGAGTTCCACTGTTGTTTTTGTTGATAATAAGGTGGAACTTGAGATTGTAGATCTGGGTATGTGGGTTGGTTCCTAGGCTTCCATGGCCTCCTAGGTGCATAAGAAGACTCTACAGGATCTCCACTCCTATATATGGCTAATAAAACGAGAAATGATGCAAATTTCTCAGTTGAATGGTCTTCTGTACAGAAGCCACAAACTGAAATGTTATCTAATGGGCATTCCCTTTAGGAATGCTTCCTCCTGCATATTGGGAAATATATGTTCATTGTTGCATTTTCCTCCTCCTGTTTCTTTTTTATTTTTAGGGTGTCCAACTGGAAACCTATTGTGCTTAAGATATCTGTCTTAAAGTTTTCTAAGATGTTCCCTATCTCTTCTCTTGTGATACCACCTGAACTAATTGGTTTTAAGTTTCTATTATAAGGGTCCTGAACATTCTTTCCTATTTTGGCTCTACTCCTTGAGTAATTTTTACACATTTCAAATATTTCGGCAAATGGTTTATGGGAGATGTCACCTAATACCATCAGGTTAAGCATCTCTAGATATTCTTCTGAAATTCCCTTAAGGAAAAGATCCCTAATTGCTTCCTCTGGGAGGTCATGGTATTTTGACTTCTGGGAGATATAACCAAATATCTCCATATAATCTTTGAGGGTCTCGTCTTCTAACTGTTGGATTTTAAAGATTTCATTACAAGACTCTTTGGTCTTGCAATAGTCTTGGTACTTCTTAAGAAAGATGTATTTCATGGCTTCCCAAGACCTAATATTGGATTTTCCCAACCCCATGAACCATCTTAGTGCAGAATCTTTGAGGGTGGCAAGAAAGAGTTTTAGTTTACGGGCATCTTGTATGTAGTTGTAGCCCCTACACAAGATGTCAAATTAAAATAGGAAGGTATCTGGATCTTCACTATTTTTACCATAAAAGGTGGACAGTGCTCAGAGAGGAATATTATTCATGTTGACATTTGGAGTGGTGTCCAAAATCGAAAACCCGAAGGTAGTTTCGATTTGGTTTCCAGTTTCTTCTTCCTCCCCATGTCTTACATTGTTATGGTCCCCCTGATCATCCATATTGGCTTGGTTTCCAAAAAGAGAGTACCTAGGTGGTTTTATCTTTGAAGAGAACAGGGTTTCCCTTTGATGGAAAGGTCTTCCTACAGATTGGATGTCTGGGACTCTACTCGAGTTGGTTGAGACTATTGGTGCCAAATTTTATGTGTCAGTTTGAGAGATAATTACATTGGCTGAACTACCAAACAAAAGATTCACATGTTCAGGGTCTATGATGTCTTCAAAATTAGGATCTCCTAGTGGTGGTGTAAAAACAAAGGTTGTATTGTTTGGTTATGTGGAAGGCTCGAGTGGTCTTGCCTCCTGTCCCAATATGATTGATGCTTCAATTTCTTGTTCTATAGTGCCCCCTGTGTTAGTCTCTTCAGAGACTATTTTAGCTCTTTGAGTTGAGCTAGCTCCTATTTTTCGGTATCGGTCTGTGGATTTTATAAGTGGAACGTCCCTTCCCCCAAAAAGGTCGGAAGGAACCTTGGTTGAAAGGTCTAATTTAGATTTAATGTATCTACCTTTTGGATCTCTAGGTCTATTCATGAAAGAAAACAAAAACAAAAACTATCATTGGGTTTGGGGGAGCCTGCAATAGCAGATGCGCAGGTTCTTACCTCTCGTGTTAAAGTTCCCCCGCCACCAATCTAATGTTAAGGTCTAGGAATGATCTATTTCCTAACTACTTCCTACCTTGAGACAACTCCCCGACAATGGCGCCAAAAATGATGGGTGTTCTATATGCACTAAAAACACACTAAAAACCGTCAATTAAATTGTCAACCCGGGGTAAGTAAACTTAAATATATGCCAAAGGTAGAAGGGCTTGTAAACTTAAATATATGCCAAAGGTAGAAGGGCTTGTAGTAGTATAGTCTAACTAAGGAAATGGCTATCTAAGGGCTAATCTATTCAAGCAAAGTTATCTAATGAGAAAACCCTACTAAGCAACTTGAAACTATATAACCTAAGTACTTTTGGACCAAGGATCGATGGATAGTTCTAGGAAAACAAGTGAAAACCCTACTTGAAGAAAACTAGTTCAATCATGACAATAAGAAAAAGCAACTATTAAGCATAACAATAAGCAAATAACAAAAGAAAACTACTTTAACTAGCCTACCTAAATTCAATGAGCAACTATCCTGTGAAAACAAGTAAATAAACAAGCAACTATACTATCAAAGCAAGAATAGACAAGTAAGCAATTTATCCTATTAAAGCAAGTAAACAACTAACTACTCTAAGATAACTTCTAATGCAAGTAAACTAATTAAGACTACTCATTGAACAACTAACTAAGCTAAAATACAAGTGAACTCTATTCTTAATTCAAACTTCAAAACTATTTCTAATTCATAAAAGGAAATCTATTTAATTGAAAGAAAGAAGAACTAACAACTAACTTTTAATCTATGATAAACAAAACTTCTCTCTAATCTATCAAAGCAAAAGACTATCTATCCTACAACAACAATAAAGCTATCTTCTGATCTATGAAAGCAAGAAACTATCTTTTAACCTATAAAAACTCAAATATAGTGTTGGTGGTTGTGTGAATGTCTCTGGTGTCTTATAATATCTCGATGTCACTTGACAACAAAAGATAATTCAAGCAGTATAAGCTCAATACTGATCTCAATAGTAAAGTGAAAGGTGTGGATTAAACAATCCAATGAGAACTTAGCCATTATGGAAACGATTGTCAATTACCCTTCATATTCATGTGACTATTAACCATCAACAATATAACGAGATTTTAATTGTACTTCCATGCTATGTAAGTAAAATTCACAATTAAATTCAATCATTAACTAAAAATTGTAATTTCAATCTAATTCTAGGAAAGAAAGTGCATAAAGTGAAACTATGCTATATCTATTCTAACAATTCAAAGTGCAAAAAGGAAAATGCTTAAAAACAGAAATTAAAACATGACATATAAAAGGTAAACTAATGAATGCATTAACTAACAACTAGTTAAGAAAGATCTATATAACAATGGAATAAGTAATCTACAATTAAAAACTGAAACTAACCCTATCCATCCACCGAAGCCTTGTTAAAGAAAACATGAAATAAAACTATATTCTACTCTATTTCAAACTCTGTTTAAACTTAATTCTAAAAGCATGAATAAAACACAATCTAATATCTAATTGCACACGGGGTTAGTCTATGAATTTTCAAATTGTTAAAGAAAACATGAAATAAAACTCTATTCTACTCTATTTCAAACTTTGTTTTAAACTTAATTCTAAAAGCATGAATAAAACACAATCTAATATCTAATTGCACACGGGGTTAGTCTATGAATTTTCAAATTCGTTCCGAACTACAGAATCAACGCATATTAACACAAGCCTTTACACTAACCTGCAAAAGAGAGTTAAAATAATTAAACTACAACAGCAAATTAGAAAGCAAAGAAATAAAAGAACAGTTCATGTACAGGAAATAACAAGAGACATCAAAGCTATGAAATGCACAAATAACTTAAAGAACAGTTACCAGACTGTTGGTGGCCCCCCAGCAAGTCATGGTCGCTTCTCAAAGGCACACCACGAACTCAGCAAATCGATTTCACCATGAAAACTTAAAAACGCAGTTTCATATAATTCTAGCAATTGAAAATTGCAAAAATAGAGGAAAATCTTATTTGTCTCTAATCCTCTACTTAGTCTACTGCTTAACTATTGTATGAACACCATGGTGGTATCTATAAGATTTACAGACCAAGTGGTCGACCACCGGAGGGTTGAACCACTTCTAAAAACAGCAAATCGCATTAATGGTGCCCTAACTGCCGAAACAGAGCGAGCCAATAATCGCCTTGCTCAACATCCCAAACCAAGTTGTCAAGAGTTCAGTAGTTGGAGGGGGCAAGCACGAGTAAAACCCATGTTCCTGATTCGCCCACCACTAGCTGCCAGTACCATAACCCCCAAATCGCCCATCATTTTTGTGTAAGATGAGGTGTTGGACGGAGTGCCAAACCGAGTACTGGATTGAGTACCGAATGGAGTGCCGAAAGCAGAAACGTGATGTGATTTTGCCCTATAACACCAAAAAATGTGAATTAGATCCTTGGAAACATAAAAATGTAATGAATTATACGCAAGATCAATATAAAACATGAGTTATACATACCCAGTGTGGATCATATCGTTTTGGAAAAAAATTCTTCAAAAAGATTCTCCAAAACATGAAAAACACATATATACATTCGACAAAAGTGTCTAATAACTGTCATAAAATTGATCATATCTCGGGCCCAACACCCTCTCTTTCCGTAGTGTGGTCCATCTCATGTATTGGTTGTCATAGTTGTCAACAGGGTAATATTGTTCCTTGACCGCATCTACAAAAAAATCATGAGTGGGCTCGACCCCATATATTTCAGGCTCTTATGTGGAAATTTTCTCCGAGTAAATTTCTCACCAACGTTTGACATGGGGGAGAGCCTTAAGGAGTGTGAAGGTGATATTTTCCCTGTTGGGGAAATTATGAACAGAGAAATAACCTTCTAGCAGATTTAACCATTTTTATAGAGCATCTGCATATATCTGTCCTTCAAATGTGGGAATATCAAAATTAAATTCTACCTTGAAAGGAGAGGTGCCACCAAACTGGCCTCTTTATGAATACGTTCATGTTGTTATCGACGGGCGTTGAAGGATGTGGGAAAAATTCTCCATTATTTTGTCCCTCTATCGTGTGAGAGTTTGCTCAAGCAACAGATTAATATAATCATTTGCTATGTCATTTTTGTTTTCTTCCGCCATGGAGGGTTACTTTGGCGTGCGAGATCGAATTTCCTTGAGAGAGACAAGCTCGAGACCCAACTTGATATACTCGGACCTCATCGGGGACATGCACCAAAAAAACGATGAAGAGCAGCTTGCTCTAATACCACTGATCCGAATTATTTTCGGCATGAAATGAGAGCGGAGATACAATAAAGAAATGTACAGAGATATCTCGGATATACAATAATATAATAGAAATATGTCATATATACAACCATAAACATAGATATACAGTAATACGAAATTTCTATTAATGAGTGAAATGTACAAAACTATAGAAATACAGAGTGAAAGACTCGCTAGAATGGTGGTAGCTTATCTCTGAGAAGAGATGTGACGGATACTCACATTCGCAAGAAGATTATTATTAAAATGAGGCTCTAAATTCCTTTTTAACATAAATAATATCCTAAACCCTAACCCTGGAAGATGAAAAGCCAACAGTTTTGTGGACCCCGATTTGGGTAGTTTGGTGTATCAACTTCTCAAAGCTGTAAATTTGGCATACGATCTCTGTTTGGGTAGAATGATAGCTCATTTTAAAGGTATCGTCAAGGAGATTCATTTTTGGGGCTCCATTAAAGTCTTATGCCAACATTGAGGTGCTCAATCCCAAAAAAAAACTTCATTTAGGCCCTCAAAATGGCCCTGGAAGTTTAGGAACTGAAAAACTGCTAAAAATAGTAAGTTGCCAGAAGACTGTTTTGAGCCAGTTGGAATAGGTGGGTGGACATCAATATCCACCTATATCAATGGAACAATTAAACTTTCTTCAGCTCCTAGAATTTACCCTCGACTTTCCTTTGTAACTGTTCTTCCTCATATTTGTCAATGTATACCTACAAATAAAATTTCACAAAATAGATATTCAATGATGTTCAATAGGTGGGTATATCCCAATGGGAATCACTTGTTCTCTTATTTATATGTTTTCAAGTGCCTTTCTCTAGAATTTANTCTTCCTCATATTTGTCAATGTATACCTACAAATAAAATTTCACAAAATAGATATTCAATGATGTTCAATAGGTGGGTATATCCCAATGGGAATCACTTGTTCTCTTATTTATATGTTTTCAAGTGCCTTTCTCTAGAATTTATCTTCTAACTATTTTACCCAACTTCCCTCTTTTAGGGCTAACCCACTTTCAACTACTTTGCGCACTTGCAACCACTTTTACCATAAATAGTAAACTCACCAGTTCTTGGTGCAACTAATTTATTTTTAATTATTTTCTTATTACAACAACTTTACTATTTAAGTAAGTTCTTTTGCAACCACTTTGACTAGGGAATCTTCTTTATGAATTTATAGAAGCTTTTGACTTCTTGTTGACCTTCTAAGGGATTCTAGATTACTCTAAATGCTTCTCCAACTTCTCAAGGCCATATCTCCCTAACCGTGAGGAAATATGTGGCGTGCCACATATCACCGGAAATGGCATGACAAGCACTATCCATCCATCCACATCTAATAACCTCTTGTCATGTTATTCAACCTCTTTTCTTCCACACAACTCCGAGCTTCATGACCACACATATAGTATTACTCAACCACTTAACCATTTGGACTTTGCAAAGCGTATTCCCATGAGGTCTTTCACCATAAGGGGACCACTTTGAAGTTCATTCATTTCATACTTCCTACATAAGAGAATTCATGATCATCGACTACCTAGGATATCAACCATGACATGACATCAATGATAAACCTTCCTTTGACATCAATGACAACACTTGACACCACCCTTTGAAATCAATGACAACTTATTCCTACAAGTTTCTACAAGATATCTCTATTATGCAATATTTGTGTAATATTATAACTTAATATTATTAGCGTAACACTCAAATTACTGAAATAAAATGACAATGCAATAAAATGAGCTATAATAATAAACACCGCACCATATACACAATGAGCACAAGATATACCCTTAAAAATCCAATATAAGAAAACTCGGCCAAAAGGCAAGGACTATTCCTTGATCTTTTCTTCTAAGGTACAAAATGAAAATACAAAGAAGATGGACTCACTATAGAGTTGTCACAAACACTTTGGCATGTATGTTTGTTATAGGGTCTTCTACTTCCTTTGTTTTACTCACAATATCACACTCATTTTCTACGTTGATCTATGGAATAGTAAATCAATACACAAATAATGGAACCCCTTCCTTTCCTAATGACCAAGTATTTAAGATGTCATGATAGCAATCTAGATTTAGGGTTATGGTTTTTTCCATATCTTGATTCTTGATTAGGTTGGGATTTTGGACCCTCTAAAATCATCTTTAAATTCCACATGTGATTAAATATACATGTGTGAGTAGTGGGAGATGATGTGGCATTGGTTATGTACCATGGTGGTTAAAAGCATAAGTCAACTTGTGTGAGGAAAAACTTCATGATATGAACTTCAATTCAGGTGATATTTGTGTCAATGGAAAGATATTGATGTGCAGAATAGTTTCGAAGTATTGTGTACTTTGTTCATAATTTTTTTACCATAAATGGGCTCCAAAATTTTAAGGACACTAAATCACCAAAAAAGAAGTTACCTCTAAAATTGGAACTACAAGTTAATATCTCCTGCTTTTCCACTTATAAGTATCAAATAGATGACAAATTATATAGTGATCCATTTCGAACCATACCTCCCCATTTTGGGAAGCTTTTGGTCCCCAAAATATTTTACTAAAGAAGTTGAGAAAAAAATTCCTCTACTTTCTCCCCGGAGTACCATTTGGCCTTGCCTAGAAATTGTCCTTTCAACCCAAACTACCAAAGTTATTGTTGCCCCCATATAGTTGTTTAGGAATTCTTCTACAAAAATTATTGAGCTTATGGTGTTAATTCATCAATATTAGCTAAGACTTTCCCGTCATTTTCCTCATCTAACATGGAAGGCTTATAAAGTTTCAAATTTTCCACATTCACTGCTAAGTAAAAGTTCATATATGGAGGTATTTTGAGTTTGTAGGCATTATCACCTACCCACTCCAACACTTCAAATGGACCATACCAAAAATACTTGATCTTATTACTAGGACCTTGTAGCCTTTCTTTGTTCAAATGCAACAAAACTCTATCTACTACATTCAATGAATTCTCAACTCTATGATGGTCATGTTAGATCTTACACTTTTCCTATGAATTATTCAATGCATGTTGTACTTGTAAATGGATATACTTGATCTTATCAATGAATCATTCAACCTTCAATGATAGATTATTATGTATTCCCTTACTCCTCCTTGTTTTCTATATACAACATTTCAATGTGAAGGTGGAAAATATCCAAAGCAAGTTTCAAAATGGGACTTATTGGTAGAAGTGTAGATTGTTCTATTATAATAATGTTTAATATAATTCAAATTGTCATCCTAGGTTCCTATATGCTTCTAATTATAAACCATCAATATTTAAACTAATTTCATGTTCACCACTTCTATTTTCCCATATATATGGAAAGGAAAGTTGTAGGTCTCTTCAACTTGGTATCCACCTTCTCCCAAAGTGTAGTCCAAAAGGCACTAAGAAATATTGTATCTCTATCAGAGATGATACTCATTGTTATCCCTAACTGTACTCAAACCTTTTCCAAGAACATGATTGATGCAGATTATATCTTGATAATATTTTCACAAGGCATGAGAATGCACATCTTACTAAACATGTCCACTACCATAAACAAATAGTCAAGTCCCCACCTGATTCTTAGAAAACCACCATGAAATCCATGGAGATGCTCTCCCATGGTCTAGCAGGCACAGGTAAGAGACAGTATAAACCTTTTTAAATATTATTAGGTTTTCTATTATAGCAAAGTATGCATCCTTTAATAAACCAAGTTGTGTTTTCTTGCATTATGGGCCAATACACATACCTCTATAAGTTGGCCATAATTTTCCCAACACCAAAAATCCTTTCAACTTTGGAGGTGTAAGCCTCTCTAATAAGTTGCAATATTTCTTCTTTAGGAACATAGATATTATCCATCGTGTAGAGAAACCCATATTGGAGATAGTGGTCATCCTTTATATCACTGTATTCTTCACAAACATGGCCTTGTATCTATTGAAATACCTCCTTGAAGTCCTCATCTTTTGTGTATCTCTCTCTATATGCATCATGGTTGAAAGGATCTATGTGCATAAGAGTGCCTAAATATGTGATATCAGATGTGGGTAGCCTTGAAATCATGTATGGCATCTTATTATTATTTCCCTTCTTACATTTGATGATAAGATGAAATTTCTATAAAAAACCCATCTAGTTGTAGTGTTTTGTTTATTGGATCTTACTTTGGGCATGCAAATATGAAATGGATATTGATATATGTGTATGATGGTTTCCTTGTCCATTAGATAGTGATTCCATTTCTTAACATCTTGTACCAGACCATAGATTTCCTTCTCATATGTGGGGTAGTTTAAGACTCATCCTTAAAACAATTTAGAATAATAGTGTTTTGATTTATCTCCTTGCATCAAGACCACTCTCATAGCATGTCCACTTGCATTTGTCTCTAATTAAAAAGTCTTGTGTTAATTGGGAAATGGGAGATCTAGTGCTTCACTAATCTTTTATTTAAATTCTTCAAAATACTTATGTTGATTCTTTCCCCACTAGAAACTCGTGTGATTAGTTGTTATGGCATGGAGTGGTGTAGCCATAGTTGACAAGAATGTTATCAACTTCCAAAGGTATTTTGTTTCTCCCACAAAGTTCCTAACTTCAGTGACAATGGTAGGATTTTTCAACTTAATAATGGCCTCCATCTTCACATAATCAAACTTGATTTCCCCTCCACCAAACATGTACACCAAGGACTACTAGGAAAATTTGCATTTCTTAAGGTTTTCTAGTATTTGATGCTTTTCCAGGGTCTCTAACAACATGAGATGTGATATATTATCTTCCTAGGTAGAGATAAGAATAAATATATCATCAAAGTACATATTTTTTTTTGGAAATATTGTTTTCATTGATTTCAAAGACAGGGGGAGACTATAGATGTCCAATATAAATATTGTAAGATGGAGATTGTTGGAAATATTGTTTTTGGATTTTTGATGCTCAGTTTGGATACCCTATCTTTGAAGGAATTTTTACTTTGAATACCTAGATCAAATGGGAGCATAGGATATATGATTGAAAATTTTACTATGGGGCCTTTCCAATGGTATATGGAACTCCCTCTAACTCCGTAGGAATGAGGAGATACAAAATATTTTTCCAAGTCGACCCAGCCAATTTTACAAGTCAACCCCATAAGTGAACGCAGAAACACTATAAATACATGATAGATGGGTGCATTTGAAGAGAATCCAAGAAAAAATACCAATTACAAGTGTGCAGAAGAGATATGAGGTGTGCAAGAGGAGATGGGGAATATTCTTGTGGTCTAAATATGGAAAAGAAGAGTTTTCTTGGAGTTGTAAGGGTGAATTGTGAAGGAATAAGGTCTATGATGTTGAAAAGTGCATTGTTTTAAGGTTGTGATGTTACAATATGGAATTATATTTTGGGAATGATGCTATGAGGTTCGCTAGGGAATGAACGCTAAATCTGACTACGGTTTGAAGCTATGTCTAGGGTATGAATCAAGGAGGGGCATTGGAGCATGAAATTTAAGGGTATGCTGATGTTGTGAAATGCATGAAGTATTAAGAATCCAGGTGAATTCAAAAGTAATTTGTGTATGAATATCTTATATTGGTCTCTATACAGGTCATACTGAGTTGGTGCTCATGTGAGGAGATTAATGTCTCTAGTAGGTTGGTGCCTACACAACATCTTGTTGAGTTGGTGCTTAGTTGAAGAGATTGGTGTTTCTAGTAAGTTGGTGTCTACACAATATATTGCTAAGTTGTGCTCAACTGGATAGATTGGTGTCTCTAGTAGGTTGGTTCCTACAAGATTTTTAACAATAGGTTGGTGCCCACAAACATTTAAAAAGACAAGTTTTTTTGTTTTCTCCCACAAGGGTTTCCAAATTAAACTATGTGTATTGTGATTTGAGTTTACATGCATTTACTATTTTTAAGTTAATGAATGACTGATGAATGCTAATTTAAAGTAAAAAAGTATATTATATATATTCACCTCCCTCCTCTCAATAGAAGCATAATTTCAACAATTGATATCATAGTTGGTTCCTTTGAAAATAGTATAACCACCAGAAGGTAGATCTTGGGAGCACACATGGTTGGTCAAGAAGGTTTCTCCACAAACAGGGCTTTGTTGTTTGAGGGAACAAATTATGTCTTCTAGATCATAAGGATGCGAACATATATAATGGCCCTTGGGTTTGACATTTGAGAATCAGTCGTCATTGGTTATACATCCCCAACAAATCCACCAACAAGTGTGGTCGGGAAGAAGCCTAGTGAAAATAATGCAAAATCCATGAATGTCATCTTGTGTGGTCTATCAAAATCCAATATTTTTAAGGTGATGCATTATGGATTGGAATTGGGAAAAGCTTCAAAATATCTATGAAGGCGATGACAAGGTTAAGAAGGAAAAGCTCCAGACCCATAAAAGATAGTCTTAGAGTTGGAAAATGAAAGATGAAGAGGATGTTACAGCCTATCTTCTCGATGTTGATGAAATTATCAACACCATCAGAGGAATTGGTGAAAAGGTTGAAGAATCAATGATCGTACAAAAGGTGTTAAGGTCACTCCCCTTAATATTTGATGCCAAAGTTTTCTCCATTGAATAAATGAAGGATCTTGATTCATTAACAATGGATGATGCATGGGATTCTCACTGCATATGAGATGAGGATAGAAAAATAAAATCCAACACTGAAGGAATCATCAAAGAAGACAAAATGACACAAATCCTATGATTGTTCGACATGAATCATATACAAAATAAGCACATTTTCTGAGAAAGCTAAAAATAAGATCTGGAAAATACGAAGGTAAGCTACCCTTCAAATGTTTTAATTGTGGTAGAGTAGAAAATTTTACCACTAAATTTCTATATGAAAAAAGGGAAGAAAGTGATCATGAATATAGTAATGATGAAGAAGAACATCAATAAAATCAAACCCTATAAACACAAAAGAGGAAAATATACTAAGAAGAAGAGTTTTTAATCTAGAAAGGACAACAACTCGTCTGAAGAAAGTGATGGACATGTTTCTAATATTAACAAGGAAGAATTGCTCTTCGTGGTCATGGCTATAAAGTCTACTAATACAGAAAATGAAGACAATCAGAAAGAAAAATCAAATTCAAAAGAAGAAGACATTGATTGGGAAGTGAATCTTGAACAAGAACTCCTTAGTGCCTTAGAAGAAATAGATAGACTCAAGGGAAAGAATAAAAAGACGAAAGAGAAACTGCATAAATATGAAAAGAAGGATCATGATCTTGATCAAACTAAAAAACAGTTATCACCCTGAAGACTCAACTAGAAAAGGAAAAAAGGAAAGAAGAACCGGTGAGAAGCCAGCTGAAAGAAAAGGAAGAAAATTGTGAGAAAACAATTGATCATTTGAATAAAAGCTTCAAGTTTGGAAAGAGTACTGAAAAAATTAGATGATATTCTATGTTACCAAAGGTCACCATTCATCAATATAGTTCTTGGATACAATGAAAAATAAAATACCCCCGAGAGAGATGCAAGCACTAAGGTCACAAAGCCATCAAAAAAGGAAAATGAAGAAAATAATAAAATCTATGCTAATATTCTCAAAGAATCCATCAATAATGAAAGCAGTAGAGGGAAATGAAATGATGACCAGCAAAAACCTGACTCTTCTCACAAAAACAACAAGCATGATTTCAAAAGAGTTGTTCCACCAAGAAGGCCTTTCACAACTTGATACCAAAATATATTTCTTGTCTATTGTTTTTCTTGCAATAATTTTGGTCATAAGCACTAGATTGTAGACCTTATGCAAGAAGTGATCATGTGAGTCATAGAAATAGAGGTTCTTGTAAGACCTAAGAAAATGATTATGTGAGCAACAAAAATAGAAATTCTCATGGGTTTGTTGATAGAAAATACAATTCATTTTCTCCCCTACTTGATTAAAATATTGAATGTTATAAGTGAAATAACTATGGGCACATAGAACATGACTATAGAAGCAGCGTAATAAAATTTCCTAAACAAAACAAGGAAGAATAAGTTCTTACTAAGCATAGAGAAGAATACACGAAGGTGTGGAAAAGGAAGTAAGAAGAACCAAAGAAGGAAGAATGTGGACTTTCAATGTATGCTCAAGACAAAGGAAGCCAATGGTACATTGTTAGTGAATGTTAAAAACACATGACAGGGGATCAGAACAAATTTCTCACCCTAAAGGAAGAAAAAGGAGACAGTATTACCTTTGGGGATAA
The DNA here is from genome assembly GCA_010110895.2 of Picea sitchensis. Lineage (NCBI taxonomy): Eukaryota > Viridiplantae > Streptophyta > Pinopsida > Pinales > Pinaceae > Picea > Picea sitchensis. The sequence goes on from SNQJ01S0064723.1 coordinate 52,067, forward strand.
TGCTTCTGCAAGGATAGTTGGAAAAGTTATCGTTAGTCTTGATAATGGAAAGAATAAAACATAGAATGTCTTGTATGTTGAATGGTTAAAACAAAATATTCTAAGTGTCAGTCAAACATTGTGTGATCAAGGTTACAACCTCACATTTCATTCTAAAAGATGTGAGATAAGGAAAGTGGGTTCAGGAATATTAGTGGCAAATGCAAATAGAACCCCGAGCAATGTATATGTTCTTGATGAAGTCAAAGGAGAAAAATGTTGTATGGGACAAGTAAAAAAAATCTGGGAGTGATATCCCTCTCATATCGTTAGTAAAGGGAAGCACAAGATCCGGAGGAGCAGTGCATTTCCATTGAAGTCCAAGGGAGAGAAGTTACAGATAGAGGAAGAATTGCAAACACAAGGAAAGTTGCAGACAAGGGGTTACAAAATTGACTAAGGGTTTCCATCAATGACAAAGGGGGAGATTGTATGAAATATTGTTATCATTGATGTCAAAGATATGGGGAGACCATAGATGTCCAGGAAAATATTGAAATATGGAGATTGTTGGAAATATTTCTCTTGGATTTTTTATGCTCGGTTTGGATACCTTATCTTTGAAGGCCTTTTTGTTAGAAAAACGGGATCATGGAGCAGTAAAATAAAACAAATGCGGAAATAAAACACAGAAGATACACAATAAAATAGATACACAGATATGTGTGGTTCACCCAGTGTGGGCTACGCCCACCAAAGAAATTGCCAGGTCCTTCCTTTATTATTATCCAGCAAATGAAGGGATACAACCTACAGCAAACCCATTGTAACTTCCTCTTCTTTCTCTCACAGTATCCTCACTCAAAATACAGTATTTGAAATAATACATAGCCGCAATACATTTCCCTCATAAAAGAGGGTTGCCTTCTAGGGAAAGAAACGCTAACATGACTTCTACCGTCAGATATGTGACCTTATAATGAATGGTCCAAATTTACTATGAAGTTACAATATACATTTACAAGGAAATCTTTCCTTCGGGGGCTTCTCCCCCAAACCCCCTCCGGGGGCTCGCTTGCCTCCGGACCCAGCGGGAGGGTAACCCCCCCTGCACTCCCCCAGGTGGAGGAGTGTACATTCTTTCAGGGTGTAAAGTCTTCATGGGGTATAAACACGACTAAAAACAAATACCTCTAAATCAGGAAGATAATTAGGCTCCACAACCAACAATCTCCCACTTGGAGACTGATCTCAACAATTCCACCGTTGTTGTATCTGCTATACTGTGATCCTTCTTCGACCTAGAAAATTTCTCATCTTCATATTCATGATTGAAGACCAACTGAAACTAAGCAGGAACTCAGTTTCTCCCTGGTTACTCCCTTAGTTAACATGTATGCAGGATTCTGGCTAGTGTGTATCTTTTCCAATTTCAAATGTGCATCTTCCAAGATGGATCATATGAAATGGTACTTGAGTTGTATATGATTATTATTTTAATGGAAGT
>SNQJ01S0064724.1:0-23772 GCA_010110895.2 Picea sitchensis
GAAAAAAAATAATAATATTTACAAAATAAATAATAATAATAAAATAAAAAATAAAAAATAAAAACAAATAAATAAAATAAAATAAAATGATACAATATAATTACAAAAATGGGAAAAATCATATATATAGGAATTTTGAAGCCCCATGCCTCCTAGATTCAACTATTTAGGGTTACTAGGATGTCAGCATGGTAGCTAGCGTGTCCTGAGGAGTAACATGTATCATCTTGTGATTGCATGGGACTAGAGCATGCCCCAGTTGAGCGAGGAGTAAGGATGGAAGGAGCACCGACGATGACAGATCATTGATGACGAGGAGGTGCTAGATTGCAAGGGATCGCCAACTAGGAGGAAGCACCTAATGACAAGGAGTGTCGATGATGAGGGATCATCGACGATTAGGGAGAATGGAAGAATTGTTGAAGACGATGGATCCTCGACGATGAGGGAGAATGGAAGAATGATCGTTGATGATGGATCATCGACAACGAGGGAGGACGTGTTTTAACACTTGTTAGGATAAGTCCTAGACTCTTATGACGACATGTAAATCCTCGTCAATCCACATGTCAAATTGAGGATGGGTGCACACGTCATGCAGGTGATAGGTCGTGGAAGTGCCATGTATCTGAGAATGACAGTGTGTCAACTGAGCGAGGCTAGGGTTGATTAATTTTTGGAAAACTCGAGTCATCGAGGGGATAGGGGTTTTTGATCACCAACTTTTGAATGTCATTGGATAAACGGGGAGGCGTCATCATTGGAAGGTAAGTTAAAGTGTGAAGGATAGGAGTGATGAAGTCTCGATAATGAAAAGGACATGAATACACCGTCGGTGACGGAGGGTCGGTAACATCTAAGTGATAGAGAAAATGGTTTTCGACGACGAAAAGGTCTTCATCAAGGAATGGGTCAGAAGACTAAAGAACCTAAACAGAGAACTGTTAATGACGAAGAGGATATGTAGTGGGTGCCACAACAACACCATGTCGGTACCTCGTAGGATGGAACAAGTGAGGGACCCATGTGGATGCCACTGGAAGTGAAGTGGAAAGGTGAGTGAATACTTAATAAACTTCAAGAAGCCATAAATTTTGATCCGGAACTCAGATTTAAGCATGGTTACAGTATTTGGAAGCTATCAAATAGTAGAATCCAACTAAGAGGTTTAATTAGAGAGAATAATAGCATGAAATAGAGGGAACACTCAAATAAATAAAGGGAAGGCTAAAAGGGGAAGAAGATCAAAGGATTCATCCACATGCATTTCAATACTAGATTAGTTATGAAGAAAGGATAGCATGATAACATGTTCCTACAACCACAGAAAGATACTATATCAGTTACACAATTGAAATGGCAATCACCAACAAAGGAGAAACATGATATTTCCTTGCCTTTAAGAAAATTTATGAACAAGTATTGAAAGTGAATAAAATGAGGAGGAGAGGTTTTTTGAAGTATAAGATCAAAAGAGGAAATCAACCACTATCAAACACAATCATCAACTAATATCAAACCCTCAAACTCCCTCGAGGTAGGAAAAGAAATAGAATAGGCTCCAGTAGTAGAGGATTAGGCAATTAGATCAAAATTTTAGTAGGGGACCCTTTTCCTTTCGCTTGTAAAAGAAAAAGTAAAAAGGGGATTTTGTTGCGGCCACAAAACCTAGTCACAGAGAAAGAAAAATTTAAGAAATCCAAGAAGATAAAGAAGCAGAACAAGAAAAATTCAAAATCGGATTGTAGCTACAACGATGATTAAGAGGAAGATGAAGAAGTGGTAAACTTCGTAAGAAAGTTGAAAAGAGGAACTGGAAAGTACAAAGGTATTCTTCCATTGAAATGTTTTAATTGTGATGGTATTGGTAATTTTTCTTCTAAATTTCCTTATGCTAATAATAAAGGTAGCAATGAAGAAGAAGATCCTAAGAAGAAAAAGAGAAATAAAAAAGGACACAAGAGAAAAAAATGAGAAATAAAAAAGGAGATAAGAGAAGAAATAAAAAGAAATTCTTCAAGAAAAGTTTCTACTTAGAGGAAGACATCTCCTCATCAGATGAGGATGATGATAGTGATAGTGACAGTGAGTCAGAAAAAGTGCTCTTCATGGAAGTAGAAGATGATGAAGAATATTCTGAAGAAGAAGGAAAATTTGATCTTAGAAAAAAATTAATCAGTGCTTTAGAAGAAATAAGGAAAGAAAGAAAGAAAAACATGTCACTCAAGGCCGAATTAAATATGAAATAAGGATCTCATAATTTCAACTCAGAAGAAATCGAGAAAATAACCACAAAGTTAAAAATCCAGATAGAAGAAGAAAGAAGGATTAAAGAAACACTCAAAAATCATTTAGAAGAAAAGGAGAAGATGATTGGAAGATTGGAAGAAGAAATAGTCACTCTAAGAAAAGATATTTAGAACAAATATATGCAGTAGAAAAACACAAAAATATTGGATGGGATCATTAACAGTCAAAGGCCATACTATGAGAGGTCCGGGATAGGATACAAATAGATGCAGACTGAGAAAGATTCTAGTTCCAAGACTACATAATAGGAAGAAGAACAAAGTAGCTATGCAGGAATCACCAGAGGTAATATCAAGAAAGAGGAATACATGAAGACACAAGAAGAAAATCACAGAGGCACTAGACCACCTAGAAGATTCAAAATACATAATCAGCAATCAACAACATCTCAAGAAGAAGAAAACTTCTGAAGAGAAATACCATTCAGAAGATCCCCCTACATCCATGTATCAAACTATTTTCCTTGGTTTATGTTATTCTTGTAACAATTTTGGACAAAGCTTCAAACTATATATCCTATGCCAAGAAGAGAATAAATTATGAGGGTTATTCAAACAACATTTATCCCAAAAATTCACATGAAGCACAGAATAGAAATCACAATAGTTTTGGTTCACTAAGTAATGAAGTAGAGTGCTACAAGTGCAACAATTTTGGAAATATGGCCAAATATCGTAGACTAGATATTCCTCCAAGGGAACCAAAATAGAATATCAACAGTCATAAATAGGAACCACAAAGGATATGGAGAAGGAAGTAGGATCAATTCAACACTGAAGAATGTTCACTTTCTCTACAAACGCAACACAAGAAAAGTGGGTGGCATGTTGATAGAGGTTGCTCAAAGCATATGACAAGTGACATGAACAGGTTTCTCACCCTGAAGAAGGAACGAGATGGATCAGTTTTATTTGTCAATGATAACTCAACCAAAATTACAGGTAGAATCGTAATCAACCTTGACAGAAACTATGCCAAGGAAGAAATTTTTTTATTGGTCAAAGATATGAAGCACAATCTACTAAGTGTAAGTCAAATGTGTGATCAAGGACACAAAATTTTATTTGACTCCGAAAAATGTGAGATAAGGAAAGAAGGATCATGCAAGTTGGAGGCTACAGCTATAAGAACCCCAAACAACATATATGTCCTAAATGAAATTGGAAAGGAAAGATGTTTCTTAGGAAAGGAAAATGAAAGTTGGCTCTAGCACAGAAGAATGGGTCACATGAACTTTGATAACCTTGTCAAAATCAACAGAAAGGAAGCAGTGAAAGAAATTTTTGAGATTTCAAAGTCAGCAAATAGTCTATGTAAACATTGTCTACAAGGAAAACAAACCAGGACCAAGTTCAAATCAAAAGAGTACTCCACGAAAAAACCATTGGATACTGTACACACTAACCTATGTGGACCGACAAGAATGAATGGATTAAATGGAAAACGATACTTTATGTTACTAGTTGATGACTACAAAAGAATTACTGCAGTTTTGTTTCTCAGGAAGAAGTCAGAGGCATTCGAACACTTCAATATATACAAAGACATGGTTGAAACCGATATGGATTTAAAAATCAAGTGTTTGAGATTAGACAATAAAGGAGAGTTTACATCAAAAGAATTGATGTATTCTTGTGGAGAACATGGAATAAAAAGATAGTTCTCAACAGCCAGGACACCTCAGCAAAATGGAGTTGTCAAAAGGAAGAACAGAATAGTGCAGGAAAAGGCCAGAACCATGTTGAAAGATTCCAAGTTGGGTGACACATTTTGGACACAAGAAGTGCATAAAACAATTCATATCCCTAATAGAGGAATGGTCATATAAAAATGATAAGACTCCCTACAAGTTATGGAAAGGAAGACCGACAAATGTGAAGCATTTCAGAGTGTTTGGAAGAAAATGCTATATTAAAAGAGAACATGGCAGGATTGGAAAATTTGACTCCCGCGTTGATAAGGTCATACTAGTTGGGTATTCAAGCAAAAGAAAATCATATAAATTCTTTAGTCCAAGACTCAATAGAATAGTGGAAATCTTCAATGTAACAATTGGGGGGAAATGAATGAAAGACCGAAGAAGGAAGCAATGATTTAGAAGAGAATGATGACAAAGAAGGTCTGAAAGAAGAAGAAGTAGAAGCAGAAGTAGAATAATAAGAATAAGATCAGCTAGAAGTAGAGCAAGAGGAATATGAACATCAAATACCTCCCAAGACACCTAGCTGATGAGTGCAGAAAAATCATCCACCGGAACATATTATTGGGAATAATTATGCAGGAGTTGAAACCCAAAGAAGAATGCATTCACTAGAACAAAGGCATCTAGCACTATTATCCACAGTTGGACCAATAATTTTTTAAGAAGCCAACAATGATGAACATTGGATCAAGGATATGGATAAAGAATTGGATCAGATAGAGAAGAATGACACATGGGAACTAGTTCCAAGGTCAAAGAACAAGAACGTGATTGGTAAAAAGTGGGTTTTCAAAAACAAATTGAATGAGGTTGGACAGGTAAACAGAAACAAAGTAAGGTTAGTATGCAAAGCATACACTCATATTGAAGGTATATTTTTTGAAGAGACCTTTTCTCCATTTTCTAGGATAGAAGCAATCAGATTGATATTAGCCTATGCATATTCCAAAAGAATCAAGGTGTATCATATGGATGTAAAATCAACATTTATAAATGGAGAATCAGAAGAAGAAGTCTACATCGAACAGCCTGAAGGGTTTCTACTATCAGAAAAGGAATATTATGTTTATGGGTTGAAGAAAGCATTGTATGGACTCAAACAGACCCCCAGAGCATGGTATTCAAGATTGGACAGGTATCTATAGGAAAAAGGATTCATGAAAGGAAATGAAGAGAACAATCTCTACATAAAAGTGGATCGAGAGAATATATTGATAATTGACATTTATGTAGATGATAATATCTTTGGGAGCGATGATGACATGATGAGTTAGAATTTTTCCAAAGACGTGTAGAACGAATTCGAAATGTATTTTCTCAGGTAATTGAATTTCTTTTTGGGATTATAGATATGTCAGTGTAAGAAAGGTATTTTCATCTCCTTGACTAAATGCATCAGAGAAATGATAAAGAATTTTGGAATGGAAGATTGCAAACCTGTAATTACTCCTATGCAAACAAATTGCAAGTTGAGCAAGGATGATAAATCTAAGGATGCATATCAGATACTCTATATATCGATGATTGGAAGCTTAATCTATGTGATAGAGTCAATACTGGATGTGATGCAAGCAGTTGGATAGGTTGTGAGATTTCAAGAAACACCGAAAGAAACACATGTTATGGTAATAAAGAGAATATTCAGATATCTCAAAGAAACTGAAGATTTTGGACTATGGTATCCAAAAGGGAATGAACTATCTTTGGTCACCTACATAGATGCATAATGGGTAGGTACCTACACAAGTGGAACATATTTCTACTTAGGTGATTGTCTGATATCATGGTTGTGCAAGAAACAATCATCAGTATCTTTGTCCACAACAAAAGCAAAGTATATTGTGGCAGAAACATCTTGCACTCAGGTTATTTGGATGAAGAAAACCTTGCAGTATATACAAGTGGAATATGACGATCCTATTCGGATACTCTATGATAACACAAGTTCTATAATTATCTCTAATAATTTAGTAATGCATTCCAAGATGAAACACATTCTAATCAAGTTTCACTTTCTACTGGAACATGTTACAAAGAAGAACAACAAGCTAGAGTACATTGGTACAAAAGAACAGATTGCAGAAATATTCACCAAACCTCTTTCGAGGGAGACCTTTGAGTATATTTGACATAAACTTGGAGTAGTCTCTTCCCCACAATGATACACAGGGTACCAGGCACAGTAATACAGGGGGAGAGAAGAAGAATACATGAAGAATCCAAGTAAAGAATATTTCGAATGATTTTCATATACATCATAGATTTACACAAGAAATCACCATGAAGAGAAAGAAAAGGCTTGTAGAAAGGGACAATAGCCTCAAAAGAGAATTACCCTTTTCCATTGATTTCAAAGGGGGAGAGAAAGAAAAAAGGCATGGAAACAGAGAGAAAGAACAGATGCATGGAGATAGGGGGAGCGATGGTTACAAGGGGAGCATGAGCAGGAGCATGAGTGTTACCATGTCATCAGTGTTTCCATCAATGCCAACAGGGGATATTGTTTAAATATTGGTTTTCATTGATTTCAACCCTTGAAGAATTCCTATAGCCCTAAAGGTATGGTTATGGAACCCAAAGTTGATCAAGGAAAAAGGTCATGAAGGATAGTGTAAACGTAGGTAACCCACTTATGGATTGATATTCCTCATCATGTTGTTTCCTGTGATAGGTGGCATGCCACGTGGTTCCTTGAGGTTGAGGATTTATGGCCTTGTGCAGTTAGAAGCCCCAAAGAATGGTTAAGAAACCCCTAGTTGGTTACAATTAAATTAATGAAAGGGTAAAGTGGTTGTAACAAGAAAGTCAAGAATCCCTAAAGGAAAGAGGTTACCTAGAAAAATTATATATGCACCTCAAGAATTCATTCACAAGTACATTCAAACATTCATTATATTGAATATATTCTTGTGAGTAAGTGATATATTGACAAGTTTGCAACAGAGAAATCTGAGGTAGCGACAAGTGAGAAGTGAGGGAGTTTCAGATCATAGATAAGAGCTAGGGTTTTCTATAAAAACCATAATTTGGCTAACCCTCACAGGTCAGAGAGTTAGTGTCCTACGAGACACCCCCTCATGTTGTCTAGAACTTGACACACAAGGCCCCGCATGACATCATGTCTTAGTCTTGCGAGGACAAGACAATATTGGGGGAAATGATAGCACCAGGTTTCTGAGGTTTGAGGATAGGTTACAGGTCACCACTACTGTGTATCAGGTCCGCTAAAAATGTAAATGTATGTTCATGTACTTGTTTTGAGCCTTATACTTGGTTATGGTATGGTGCATGATCGAGGCATGTTTGGCATTGGCACATGATTGAGGTACATCTTGGCTACATGGTTGAATGAGATATACTCTTGTATATGGGTTGGTATATGACATGATTGTTATGATTCACTATCAGATACATATCTTTGAGATGTGGGTACATGGTTGAGGTATACACTTTATGTATGGTGACATATGCATGAGGCACATGCTTAGGTATTTTGAGGCACTTCACTGATGATATGGTATAGGTCTATACATAATTGATTCTATGATATATGGTACATGTACATGGTGCATGCTTTGATTGGTTATTCATCATAGAGGTTATGGTATCTACATTGATGCATGTGATGTTACATATGTTGGTACATAGTTGATGAATGGTATGGTACATTTTTTGGTATAGTACATGTTGATGATCAATTACAGGTTGATGGTACAATGACAGTGACATGTTGGATATAGTGACAAGTTGATAGTGGTAGTTATTGTGGTAATGACATTTTGGTCTACACTTATATTTTAGGGTGGAAAGATGGGGCAAGGAAAGGGGGTTGTAGCCTCCTTCTGATTGGTGCTGGAGAACTCAGGGAATTTTACAATCCTTTAGGTTGGAGCCTCCTTCCAGTTGTAGCTAGAGAACTCAGGGAGTTGTAGCTTCCATCAGGTTGGAGCCTATAAATAGGGGGTTGGAGCCTCCTTCCAGTTGTAGGTGGATAATTGGGAAGTTGGTGCTTCCAATGAATGTATTCTTTGATACATAAGAAAAACATTTTTGTGGTTTTCTCCCATTTGGGTTTCCATGTAAACTCTGGTGTACTATGTTATTATGGTTTTTTATTATGCACCATTGATTTATACTGCTGATGATTTATTGAATGATAATGATAAACTATTGAACATTGTTGATAAAGTTAAAGAATATATATTGTTGTTAAAAGTGAAAAAAATGCTCATACTGATCCACCCCCCCCCCCCNTTTTTGAAATTGCAAATAGTAAATTATGTTTTGATACCAAGGATGTTCTGTTAAATCTAGATTTTCATGTTCAACAAGAAAAATTCCATACAAGGATGTTGAACAAGATTGTCATTTTTAGAAGAAGCAATTGATTAAGGATGTTGATCAAGGTTTAAGGCTAGATCTCATCCCTTGATTGTCTTAGAGTTTGTTATCGTGAAAGCATGTTCTTGTATATTAGCAAGCCAATGTGAAAGATTTCCTGAAAGATGTGTTTGAGAAAGAAAAAAAATTACTACATGAAAAGGGACTTTAACCTAATTGTGCTTTCCTACGATAAAATTGAGAAACTTTTCAATAGCTTTTACAAGAGCATAAGTATTTTTTTCGATTAAAGGATATTTGAATTCATCATCTTATCATATTTGGATCATGTGGGTTATTGGCTATTCATTATCTTGATCATATTTCTGAATAAAAATAGCAGATATTGCTTCCTCAATGGAATTAGTATAAATTATAAAAACTTTTTCATAATTCGATTTTGCCAACACAGGAGAAAAACAGATTACTCTTTATATTTCAATGAAATAATTTTCAATGTCATCATTCCATGAGAATGATTGATATTGTTTTAGTATGTTATGAATTGGTTTGACCATTCTAGAAAAGTCGGGAATAAATCTTCTAACAAATTTTATTTTACCCATAAAAGATTGAATTTCTTTTTTAGAAGAAGGGGCTTGAACATTTTTAATTGTGATAAACCTTCCAGTGTCAATACTAATTCCTATATCAGAAACAAAATGATCGATAATTTTACTTTGTGTGAGACCAAATATAGATTTCTTAGGATTCAAGGACATTCCATTTTTTTTTCAACGTAATAAAAATTTTCTTATATGATCAAAGTGATATTGTCGATTTCTAGATTAAACAGCAAAATCATCAAGATAAATTTGAATAATCTTGTTGATAATATCATCAAAGGCTATTTGCATATCCCTTTGAAAGTTTGCACCTGCATTTATCATACCAAAAGGAATTATTTACTATGCAAAGGTGCCCCACTACGTGGTGAATGTGGTTTTGTATCTATCATCCCTCTTAACTCTAATTCGATTATAACCTAAAAAACTGTAAAGAAGGGGCATCATTTGTGTGTTGATGATTACAACTGTGTGAGACATCCTCCGAGACATAGACTAAGTGAGTCATCCTGAGAGAAAGCCCATGAGATGGGTGTGTTGTTCCTATCTGAGACGAAGAAGGAACGTTGTGTGCCCCTGTGTGGGGTGAGGAAGCTCATGAGTTGGGTGTGCCCATGAGATGGGTGTGTGGTTCCTATATTAGATGGATATGGAATGATGTGTGCCCATGTTTGGGGTGAGGAAGCCCATGAGTTGGGTGTGTCATTCTCTTTGAGATGGAGATGAAACGATGTATTGTTCTCCTATGTATAGAGAGTTGAGAAGATATGATACTCTAGATGAGTCTCCTGAGAGACGCAATGAGATAGAGATATGTTGAGTAGGACGTTCATGTGGTTGAGCATAGGTGGACTTGATCCTATTGGTTGAGCACTAGTGAGTGTGTATTCTAATAATTCTCCTGTGAGACATAGTGAGATTGAGACTTGGATGTCCCTGTGGTTGAGCATAGGTGGGAGTGCCCCTAATGGTTGAGCACTAGTAGGTGTATGAGATCCCTTGCTATATTTTCCAATAGTCACACTTATCTGTCACCCTATTTGTGATGTAAAGGGTACATGTTGGCCCCACCATAAAGTGAAAGATAATTAATGTAAACGATAATTAATATGGTAATTATTAATTATATTTTAAGTTATTGAGGTTGTCCATGTTGTGCCAATAGGAAATAATTTTGATATGTCCAGTCTAATATAAATAAAGGTAATTTCCCCATTGAGGAAACATAACACAAGTGTGAGTTTGGAAATCTCAGCAAATACTTGTTCTTGGGTTGAAGTGTGCACCTCTCTTGGGCGCTAGTCTTCTAGGTTTTGTGAGCACCCTTTTGTGTGCTAGGTTTATGGTGTGGTAGGACTTTCTCTTGAAGAATATAGAAAAGGATTGGATGGGTTTTCTTCCCTTGTTGAGAAGGGTTTCCCATGATACTTCTTGTGTACTTGTGCATGGTATTTATTATTGTGATCTTGGTTGTTGCAACAAATTGTTTATGGTGTAACTGCAATTGTTTATGGCTCAAGTAAAATGAAAAAATTAGAATGAAATTCATTCTTGAGCCTAGATTATTGAAAAATCAACATGGTATCAGAGAATAGGTCTTGAAGAACCCATTGCACAAGAATCCAAAGCTAGTCGTCCTTTCTTCTACAGTTCTGTACAACCTCTAGGGTTTGTTGCAATTTCGTATTGCCCTCCTTTTCTAAGGTTTTTCCAGCCCCTAATAATTGGACGTTGAGAATAATTTTGGAATAGGAGAATATTCCCTCCTCCAACGCACCTCCAAATACTCTTAGAATAAAATTCTGAGCATTTTGAATTTTTGGCCCTAGGGTTTCTAGGGTTTCACTGCAAGCTTTTGGCTTTAGGGTTTTTGCAGCTCACTAAGGAGCTTCTCAGCTCACCAATATTCATGTGACTCTATTAAGGCTTATTTTTTCCAGTCATAAGCCCAGCAAAACCTAAGGTCGCTAGCCTAGACTAGCCACTAGGTTTTCTAGCCCAGTTGACAAGGGTTTGTGAAGAAATCTGAAAATATGAAGACCAAAACCTTGGTGCAAGATAGGCTTGATGGATCAAAAAAATTCATCTCCTGGAATTCAAGACTTTAGATCACCCTTGAAGAGGATGACCTATTGAGTGTGATACAAAATACTTTACCAGAGGCAACTACCGATGAAGAGAAGGAAATAAGAAAGGAAGATGGCGTCAAGGCAAGGAAAATAATCATATACTCAGTAAGAGATCATCTCCTATCTCATGTTTCCAACCTAAAGATAGTTTATGAAATGTATGAAGCATTGAAGAATACGTTTGAGATTGACAACACCCTCGGATCCCTTACCTTGAAGGGCCAGCTCCAAAGTATCAAGATGACAAAAGGTGATACAGTTACTACCTTCTTTATGAATATGTCAGAGATTAGAGATCAGCTAGGTGCCATTGGAGGTGCCACTGGAGAAATCATATATGACGGAGAATTTGTTGTGTCCACTCTCAATAATCTTCCAAAACACTAGGAACCATTTCTTCAAAGCATCATTGGAAGGGAAAAACTACCCACTTTTGATCGTTTATGGAGAGACTGTACCCAAGAAGAACTTAGACTTAGAGCTAGAGGAGTGGACGACTCCCCTAATGACAATCATGCTCTTGAACTTCATAAAAATAAAGGAGGAATATTTAAAAGAAACTTCAGGAAAACATTCAAAGATGAGAAGACTTCATTAGCTTCATGTTATAATCAGAGAAGAGACATGACAGAGATCCAGTGCTTCAGATGTGACAAATATGGACACTATGCGATAAATTTTCCTACCAGGAAGAAAGGAAGAAAATATGCTTCCACCACTAACATTGATCCAGACCCACCTCAAAAGGATGAAGACAAGAGAGATGAGGATTAATTCCTCTAAACCAAATGCAAGATTGAACATGACTGCAGACCCAGGTGAATTGTTTGATTTAATCATTAAACCTAGTTGATTGCATCCTTGATAGTGAAGGGTATTATCCCTAGTGTGGGAGCCCTCATAAATTGGACCATTATCCCTAGTACAGGAGTCTAACCTTTATTGATTAATTATTATTCTAGTACAGAGTTCATCAAAATATTGTAGATTCAATAAAGCACCTAAGAAGATATAAATATCTAGCAAACAAGAAAAAGAAGATATCTATCATTCAGACTTCGGAGGGAGTTACTTGAATCAGAGGGAGTCAAACAAATTGAGAAGAAGGAAGAGACATTACCTTCTTCCCTTCAGTAATTCAGAGGGAGACAGCCATTATTCCAGTTGATCCAGCTAATATCCCCAGAGATATTGTAGTAGGACATAAAAGGCTTGTCTAGGCTCGACAAAATCGGCAAGAGGTAGAGGGGCATACAACCCCTCAAGGCACATACTGAGAAAGAGATTTTTGAGCTACCTTTCATTCATGAGACACATTATTGTTTTTTATCCTTCTTGTCATGGAGAAGCTACAAGTGAGCATGTATGGCAAGATTCCATGACAGAAGAAAATCAGTCTATCTTGAAGAATGATGTATGGGATATTGTTCTGAGACTAGAAGGAAAGTCTGTAGTGACTTCCAAATGGATTTGTAAGATCAAGAATATAGATGATGGAAGTGTCAAGAAATACAAATCAATATTGAGAGAGATTCGTGATACACAACGAGAAATCTCATGTGTGCGGGTTGAAAAAATCCATGTATGGACTAAAAAAAACACCTCGTGCTTGGTATGAGAAAATGGATGCATTCTTGATGAGTTTGGGATTCAGCAAGAGTAATGTTAGCCCAAATATATATTATAACATTGTTGGAAATGAGCACTTTATTCCTTACCAGTTCAGAAAGACTCATTACTGAAATTCAATCGAGCACTGACTTCTAATTTCGAGATGAAGGATCTGGTTATGATACACTACTTCTTGAAACTATAAGTATGGCAGAGGAAAGATTATATTTTCCTGAGATATTGAAAAATGTTGGTATGACAGAATGCAAATCCATGCCTACACCAATGGTGATGGATTTGAAGAAGATGAATGATGTTGATTCAGATGATAATGATCCACACTTGTACAGACAACTGATTAGATCATTGATGTATATGGTCAATGCCAGACCTGATATATGCTATGCAATGAATGTGCTTAGCCAGTCCATGAGTCAACTGAGACAGACTCACTAGATAGCAACAAAACATGTATTGATATACATACGAGGCACAGTTGCATGTGGCCTAAGATATGCCTCCGGTGTAGACTTTATCTTGTAGGGATATGTCAATGTAGATTGGGCAAGAAGCGCAATGGACCAGAAGAGCCCCTATGGTTGTTTCTTTACCTTAGGGTTTTCCATGGTTTCCCAGTGTAGCAGGAAATAGATCTTTGTGGCCTTGAGTACCGCAAAAGAAGAATATATAGCATTGAGTGTGGTAGTCCACAAAGCACTGTGCCTTTGCAAGCTTCTGACAGACTTATTTGATCATAAGATGGATCCTACTACTATTTGTTGTTATAACCAGAGTTGTGTGAAGATCTCTAAGAACCATGTGTTTCATGATATATCGAAACACATTGAGAAAAAATATCACTATATCATAAACATGGTGCAGAGGAAAACAGTACACATGTAGTACCTTCCTACCCATGAGAAAATTGCAGATATCTTCACCAAACTTCTTGCCAAGACAAATTTTGAGTACTTACGTGAGAGACTTGGCCTGGTGGAGAATGCCTCCCTAGTTGAGAGGGAGTGTTGATGATTAAATCTGTGTGAGACATCCTTCAGGACATAGACTAAGTGAGTCGGCCTGAGAGAGAGCCCATGAGTTGGGTGTGCCCATGAGATGGGTGTGTTGTTCCTCTCTGAAATGGAGAAGGAACGTTGTGTGCCCCTATGTGGGGTGAGGAATACCATGAGTTAGGTGTGCCCATGAGATGGGTGTGTGGTTCCTCTCTGAGACGGAGATGGAACGTTGTGTGCCCCTGTGTGGGGTGAGGAAGCCCATGATTTGGGTGTGTCATTCTCTCTAAGACGAAGATGAAACGATGTAATGTTCTCCTCTATGCAGAGAGTTGAGATGATGTGATACTCTAGATGATTCTCCCATGAGATGAAGTGAGATAGAGATATGTTGAGTAGGATTTTCATGTGGCTTAGCACAGGTGGACGGGATCCTAGTGGATGAGCACTAGTGTGTGTGTATTCTGATGATTCTCATGTGAGGCGCAGTGAGATTGAGACTTGGACATCCCTGTGGCTGAGCATAGGTGGGTGTGCCCCTATTGGCTGAGCAATAGTGGGTGTATGATATCCCTTGCTATATTTTCCAAGAGTCGGACTTTTCTGTAACCCTATTTTTGATGTAAAGGGTATAGGTCGACCCACCATAAAGTGAAAGATAATTAATATGGTAATTATTAATTATATTTTAAGTTATTTAGGTCGGCCCTGTTGTGTCGATGGACACTACTTTTGATATGTCCAGTCTAATATAAATAAAGGTAATTTCCCCATTGAGGAAACATAACACAAGTGTGAGTTTGGAAATTTCAGCAAGTACTTGTTCTTGGGTTGAAGTGCATAGCTCTCTTGGGTGTTATTCTTCTAGTTTTTGTGAGCACCCTTTTGTGTGATAGGTTTATGGTGTGGGAGTTCTTTCTCTTGAAGAATATAGAAAAGGTTTGGTTGGGTTTTCTTCCCTTTTTGAGAAGGGTTTCCTAGGATACTTATTGTGTACCTGTGCATGGTATTTCTTCTTGTGATCTTGGTTGCCGCAACAAATGTTTTATGGTGTAACTGCAATTGTATATGGTTCAAGTAAAATGCTAAAATTGGAATTAACTTCATGCTTGATCCTAGCTTATTGAAAAATCAACATTGTGACCTTTTCACTTGTTGCAAAATTAGTTCCATATTCGAAAGAGGAAAATTATCTTTTACACTTTCCCTATTTAATGAACGGAAATCAACACAGTATGATATCACCATTTTTCTTCTGCACTGGGACAAGATTAGATACCCACTCATAATACTTTACAGGAAAGATGATGTGAGCATTAATCATTTTTTCAACTTCCTCTCTAATGGTAGCTTATAAGGTAGGATTGATGGGTATTTTCCTTTGCCTTACTAATTTCACTTCTTCCTTAATAGGAATAGCATGTTGAATAAAATTAGGATCAAAACCATGAAGATCCTCATATGACCAAAAAAATACATCTTTAAATTCACAGAATAACTCCATGAATTTCTATTTTTTCTTTTCTAAACATTGGGCTCCAATTTTGAAAACCTTTGGCTCATCATGAATCCTAATATTCACTGAAATAGTACTACCAATTTTTCTTTTTGACTCCTCTTATTTATCTTTCTTGTTACCAACATCATTAGATTAGAATGATCTTTCTAAAGGATTCATTCCTGGAAACCTATTATCTTCAAGAGATATAGTTTCCTTTCGTTTAATAGGATCGTTCTACAAGAAAGTACAAATACTTTCGTCATCAGGAAAAACTTTCCATGATTCTACATTATCACGAAAATGTGGACGATATAAAGACATAAATGTACAATCAGACCTCTGAGGGAGTGACTTCCTTATAGGACTGGCTTCAAAAACCAAGCCTATTAGCCATTGAATTCAAGCCTCTCCTTATATGAGTAATGTTAAAAGATAAAAAAAATTGATATCAGATACCATGTTGCCTATGTATACCTTTTAAGTAAATTTTTTGAGGGGATATAAATTAGTATAAAAAAATTTACAATAAGTTATGAATCCCCAAAAATAGTAAGATGATAGCAGCCAAGATTGAAATCATTTTCAATACCAAGGATCAAGGCTTTAAAATTGGTGGCATTATTAGTGTAAGAAAATTCTAGACTATAAGAAAAATTGTGAATATTTCCAAAAATAGAATACAACTATGTTTGTTATGTTTCCCTCACTAGAACATGCACCATCAAAGTCCATGTGCCACATTTCGTCTTCTATATCTGGAGGGGGTGTGACAAAATTGTTATCTTCTTCTAGAAAAATAGACTATACAACCATGTCTTCCTCAATATAGTTTACATGAGGTTGTGGAAGACTCTCAATATAAATTGAGATTCATCCCTCCTTGAGAACAATGATGTTATTTCCATTCTTTGGAATAGACATGTGTGTCCCATCTAGTGAAATATAACCACCAGTCAAAGCTTGGCGGTATCTTCCTAAAATGATATAATAATTTTTTATTGGTATGTCTATCACTTGAATATTGCAAGTGGTTCTTATTTTTGGATGAGCACACAAGACTAAGGTCACATCTTTGATTTCACTAATTGTAACTTTTTTTTACTATTGTAAGACATCATATTCTTTGAATTCTCATTTGTACATGGAATACCTAACTCCTCCATGATGCTCTTTGAAATGACGTTAGGACCTGATCCACCATCAATTAGGAAGCAATGATAAATTTTGTCCATTATCTTTACAAAAACACAGAAGGGAGGCTTTTTAACATAACTCCTAGGATCATATAAACCTACTTCATTTGTATACATTCCTTCTTCACTTTTCTCTTTATATAAACTAGCAATTATAGAAGTTCCACCTTCCATGAAGTCTCTCATATGTCTTTGTTTCTCAGGGACAATAACCATATCCAATAAATATTCATTTGTTTTTATTGTAGCTAGTTGTTTTAGAATATTGTACTTAGAAGAAGAAGGGGAAGAGGTTGAAACCTCTTCCCCTTTTTTATGCACCCTTGGTAACCTGAGCATTGGTTTTCTAAGAGAATGAGCTTGGGGAAAAATTAGTCTTGGGAATACCACCTTTGTCTTTGCTAGCATAAGATTTGTTTCAAGTATTAATCAACATAAAATACTGTTCTAGAGCCCAATCTAAGGCAGCAATAATTGTATCAGTTATTTTTCCAAAGGTTTGTTCTTTGCATTATTTTTTACCTCATAGGTACTCTCATCATGATTATCTTTACAAAAAATGCACCAAGCTCTCGAAAGAATAGCCTTTGGTGGATAGTTGTTAGGCTGAAAAATATTTGGATAATTCCAAAAAGTACCTTAGGTAGAAGTTTCACCTGGGGAAGATGTATAAGTCACCCATTTTCTCTCAAAATCAATCATATGATTTCTCATATATTGTACCAACTGTAGTTCACAATTGACATATCATTTTGTTTAACAAAGTCTTCAACAGGAAGACTCATTCTAGCCACGTATTCCTCATATTCCAAGCATGTTTGTAGTGTAGATCCAAAACTATTGGCATTCTTCTCCTCAATCCTAGGTCTATAGGAAGAAGGAAAAGTGTTGGAATAATGCATTAATGCAGCCTAATTATGAGTTCTGATGACTTCAAGGATTTGATTATACAATTTGGTGAAACGTAGATTGAAAGATTTTATATTTTCACCCTTGATATGCACAAGTTAGTTATATAATGATTCAAAAGAGGATCGTGAATGAAACAAAATGGTTTGTTGATCGCTCAATAAAAGTTCAGGTTACAAGTTTAATGGAAAGAAAAAAAAAGTGGAGAACTATGCTACAAAAGATATTAAGTTCATTATTGATACAAAAGTAGGATCCCCAAAATGGAAACAAATACTATGACTAAAGGTGGTTGCAAAAGACTTAATCCAATGCTACAAAATGTTGAATCTTACATCGCAAAAGACTCAAACAATCAATTCATGTGGCATATCGGGAAATGATTCTACAATTACAAATATCTTCTCTTTGTTCTCTTGAATTCTCAATTCATTACGTTTAATCCTTTTCAAAACTATGGATTAAAGGGATTAAGAGAGGCTAGGTAAGAGGATACCTAGAGTAGTCTTGGGTGGGAATTCCATAAACTAGTTCCAATCTCCCTTCCACATGGCATGAATCCCACTTCTAATGAGACTCCTCCATGTTAGAAAATTGCAGAATTGTTAGTCATAGGAAAAACAAAAATTACTCTTCCACTACATGTTTTTGGTTTCACTCATTACAAGGAAGGTGTTTATATACATTAGTCGATCAAAATTAGTACATACATATCCATTCTTAGTCTTATTATTTTCATCTTATATTCCTTGTATATTCTATACTTATTCATTTTTTCCCTTTAAAATGTTGGTTGTGTATCGGGCTACCATCAAGTCTGCAAGTCCACAGGTCCAAAATCCTGCAATTCTACATTTAGTCACTCTTCTTACCTCACGATCCCAACACTTACTCATTTTTCTATTTTGTCAAAGACCAATCCACTCCTTATCCTGCAAATTCTCATGTCCCTCAATCCACAAACATGTTGCACTCATAATGACCCCTTTTATGTCCACGTCATGTATAATGCATTGCTTACCTTTTCATACTTAGCCAATTTTCATGATTGCGGATGTGGGACAACCTTCCATTTCATTTTCCTTTTTCCTTAGACCCACATTCTCGTAACCCGAAATATCGTGTCCTCCAAAATGACTCATCCAATTATGCAACCCACAAAAGAGAATTTTATTACAATTAGTTTATTTCACCATTGCAAATGCGAGAATCCTGTTAGAATATAATGGATGTGCTCATTTAACCATAGACAATATAGCAATATTGTCACCCAACCATAGGCCAAAGCCACCCCCGAGCACCTTAACCTTCAAAGAGAATCATTCTGGAAGCAAACCCTAGGTTGGATAGCCAAACAAAGGTGGCTCACCTTTCTCCAAGGATACCGCACCAAGAAAGAGTAACAAGAGATGATCCGAGAGTCCAAACCATAACCAAGAGAGAGTCCAATCCAAAACCAAAATCTTCTAGTTGTAGCATCTACAATAGCATCTCTCCTCCAAACTTACGCACAAACTGGCGAACTGCATTGCGCACAAGTGTTGCTTCTGCAGTTCTAAGAATAGTGGCCAGAATGAAGATTGGCTTCCTGTATTTATACTATTTCTGGAAGACTACCTAGGCCGACTTTTCATTCTGGGTACTAATTCTTTAGTATATAACATTTCCTTTAGCTGACTTCTTCTCTTGGAGGCTAATAACCTAATACAAGTTGTTCTCTTGAGCTGACTTGTCTTCTAGAGTTATTAACCAATTAATTAGGGTTTCTTCTTGCTTCCTGGAATATTCTATTCTCATTAGGTTTACACGTGGAGGTAAATACCTCCCACAGCTACCATAATATTAACACTCCCTCCTAGCTAGGGAGGTATTGAAGGTAATGGTATTGAGAACAAACATACCATTCACCCAGTAGCATCAACATAGTCGTATAGACTAACTCATGATTAGATCATGAGCACCATCATCACTATCAGTGTCATCAGTTGCATCATCTCTCGAAACAATACTCCATTTGAGTAATCAAACATGATGTTGGATAAGTCACTCACTCCACAGAGTGACATAAGAGTCATTCTTCGAATCCGGACATATGTCCTAGAAGAATAAATCTCTTGGACCATTTTTCGTCTGGGGAATCTTTGTCCATTGATCATCCATCTAGATGATAACTATTTCCAACGCTACTGAAAGTTTTCAAGGAAATCAGAACAATGTCATTCAATAGAACACAATTGTGTCTATCCATAGTAGTACACAACTACAATCCAGTGGTACACTACCACACCAAGTAGCACACAGATACTTGATCAATGACATATAGTCATAATCAGTGGAACACATCCACGACAGTAGTATACATCTACTGTCCGGAGACATACAGTCTCCATAAAAATCATATCATCTGATATCAACCTTCATAGAAAACATTGTTATGAAATAAACTGAATCCTCTGGGCCATTCTTCCACTCACATCTGTGAGATATGGAAGAGAATCTACCCTTAGAAGGTAAAAACATCAATGATGAGCTATCTGTACTATTCTTCTCAAGCAAGGAAGAATAATTGTCCTGATTTATGAGCCTAGACCATTCACCTATCTGGGCCATTCCTCCAACACTAAACAAAGTGCAACCTGGAGAGAATGAGTCTGCCCTAGGTAATTCCTGTCCCTGATTGTTGAACCTGGAACATTCACCTATCTGGACCATTCACCTCTCTAGGTCATTCCTCCAGCACTAAACAAAATGAAACCTAAAGAGAATGAATCTGCCCTAGGGAATGATTGTCCGGACCATTTCCTAAGGAAATGGTTGTCCTGCACTAACCTCCAAAATAGACCATTCTTCAAAACTGCTCACAACTGTGAGCTTCGAAAGAATGACTATCTGGTGAGGCAGACCAGTCTTCTTGACCACTACTGAGAGTGACCGTCAAGAAGAGAGATTTTCCTAGACCATTCCCCCACACTGGACACAAGGGGAATCATTGTCTATGGTACATAAGCAATCCATCGAACCACTTTCATTGCAAAAATGACTGTTCAATCTGGACCATTTTTCAAACTGGAAAATGCCTGTCTGTCAGAAATCTCAGACCACTTTCTGAATTGGAAAAGAACTGCTCATCCTGGACCATTTTTCAAACTTGAAAAATGACTGTCCATAAATCAATAACACATCAATTCTCCCTCCCAACCTAGGAGTCACCTCTTCCTTTTTCAATAAGGAATTCGTCTCCACGAGCTCTAGCTTGAGTACGCAAACTCTTTCATCTTGGACAGAGGCTTCACCAAAATGTCTGCTTATCTGCACATCTGTGGAGATATATATTGGAGAACCACTTTCTCTTTTCTAGACTTCATCACGGAGAATGTAAATCTTGATCTCAATGTACTTTGGTCTTTCTGGAACACTGATTTTCTGAAGGCTTCATATACCTCTGATCATTATAGTATATCATAGTTGGATTCATCTCTTTTGTTTCCTACTAGCTCATAACATCGTGGAAAGGCTCAAACTAGAACATATCCATGTGGCACTTCTTTTGTCATCATGAGAGTTTGTCATGGATTAGCAATCCATTGTCCTGGACTTCTGAGTAACCATTCTGATTTTTATCATAGAAGGTTGTCACCACGCTTCTGTTGTGCATGAGAGGCTCTCCACCAAGTTGTCTTCTTCCATCTACATACAAAGGTCTTTTCTTGTTATACATCAAAGCCTTGAGGTTGTTCTACATACATTCTTTGTTCAATTATTCTAGAGAACATTCTTTGCATTCATCTGATGTAAACTCCAACCCATGGATATTGTGGACTATATAATGGCTCATGTAGAGGTATGTCTGGTTTACTGTATCAAGCAATCATCATAGTATTCTCCCTCCATCTGGGAGAACCTCTAGTTCTGGATCTCGCAATGCTTACATTCATAAGTCTTCCATACATTGTTCTTCATCAGTTCCTCTTCTTGATTTCTTTTAGTGAGTTTAGATGAGGCTGGTAATCTTGTGATTCTCGATACAATGACTGGTTGTTCTGGATTTTCCTTCTCTCTTGGAATATTCATGTTCTTCCTCATGTTTTTCTTTAGCTCTTAGGTCCATGGAGTTTTCTATAGATTCCATGCCTTGAATATTCCAACTTATTTCTTTCATCATAGGATCATGGATGTGGATGGACAACCAGGGATACTTTAAGGCTTATTTTCGAAGAAGACTTCTTCTAAAGTTAAAATGAACACGTGTTGCTCTTCATGGTTTCTACCATTGATGGATACTTCATCATCTTCAATGGATAATATAATTTAGGATTATCTCCCTCCTAATCCTTGCTTCATGCATGAATGCATGCTCTTATTTTGGAAATATATAATCGGCTCTCTCCATCTAGGAGAGTCCACGCTTACATCTGCATCCTTATTGCCTTCTGCAAGGTGTCACAAATATTTTTCCAATTTCCTCTTGATTATTGACTTCTTTCTGTCTTTACTTCTTCTAGGTTTCTTCAATATTGATTCTGATTTCGTCTTATCTTGCAGCTCTTACTTATGTAATATCTTCCACATGAATTGTTACCAGGGGTTCTTGATGTACTTCATCCTTTCATGTGTATTGCCTGACTTGTAGTCATTGTGATAGAATCCTTATCTTTTTGTTCTTTCATAGGTATAGTTTCTCTTGAACATATTATCTTCTAGGAAATAGATATGCAAGATATGTACAAAAAACATGGTATGTACAAGAACTATGAAGAGTATGGTTACCTTGTCTTAGAAGAAGAAATATGTTTCATCCTACTTAGTCTTCTTTGAAGGTTCCTTTTCTTCGGAAACTGATGCTTCATGTGTCTCCTTCCTTTTCTTTAGCTTGGCACAATGATTCTTGTAGTGACCATATTTTCGACAATTGAAGCATTGTATTTTTGACATATCTTTTTCTTGATTTGACTTCTTCCTTGAACCAAACTTCCTTTTGTTCCTGAAATTCTTGAATCTTGTTGTGAAGGCTTGATCATTGTATTTCATTTGGGGTTTCTCTTTTGCATTGATCCTTGATTCTTCTTGTGTATAGCAAGTCCAAAGTTCTTCAAATGTGGGATATTCCTTCCTTGTGTTCATGCTTGCGGAAAATGCATCCCATGTCTTGGGAAGACCATTGAGTACTATATTTACCAGTTCCTTCTCTGAAATGATATCTTCAATGGATTGTAGTTGATCTCTCAACTGAGATATTCTCAAAAATTATGATGTTATGTTGTCATCATCATTCATGTTCATGTGAGGGAGCTCATTCTTCAGACTCATTACCTGTCCAATGTTTCTGACTGAGAAGAGGTTTATTAGGGAATTATACATCTTCTTAGATGAGTCAAGATGGGAGATGTGGGGTATTAAGTGTTATTTTATAGAGTCCACTATGATACTCATGGCATTGATGTCATTGTCTTTGAACTTCTCCAAAACTGCAATGTTCTAAGGTTCCTTCTCTTTTCCTTCTTCAAACTCCGGTTCCACGATCTTTCCTTTCATGATATCCAACACTTTGTTCTTGGAAAGGATGAGATCAATCCTTTTCTTCCATGCTCTGAAGTTATAAGCCCCTTCTAACTTGTTTTCTGACTTCATAGAGTAAGTCATGGTTGCTTTGACTTGGTCAACCCTAGATTTGACCAAAAACTCAAAATTGACATCTTAGCTTGCTGAGAGTACCAGGATATGCGCCAGGATAGGACGCGCTATTATATCTAGAAATTAGGTCAATCCCTTCACTTAAGGTGTCCCAATGAGAGGGTTAGGGTTTCGTTGTTGTAGCAAAAATTGGTTGCAACTGCAACTACAACTGAGAAAATCCTCCCAATTTATCTTCCAGCGGTTAGACTGTCCGAAGATAATGTGGGCCCATAACCTGTTATAATATAATGGATGTGCTCGTTTAACCATATACAATATAATAATATTTTCACCCAACCATAGGCCGAAGCCACCCCCGAGCACCTTAACTCTGACAGAGAATCATTCTGGAATCAAACCCTAGGCTAGATAGACAAACAAAGGTGGCACACATTTCTCCAAGGACATCACACCAAGCAAGAGTAACAAGAGCTAATCCGAGATTCCAAACCATAACCAAGAGAGAGTCCAAGCCAAAACCAAAATCTGCTAGTTGCAACTGCAACAAAAGCTCTCCTCCAAACTTGCACACAAACTGGCCAACTGCAGTGCGCACAAGTGTTTCTTCTGCAGTTTTGAGAATATTGGCATCCTATATTAATATTATTTATGGCAAACTACATGTGCCGACTTCTCATTCTAGGTACTAATTCTTTAGTATATAACATTTCCTTTAGCTGACTTCTTCTCTTGGAGGCTAATAACCTAATACAAGTCATTCTCTTGAGCCGACTTGTCTTCTAGGGTTATTAACCAATTAATTAGGGTTTCTTCTTGCTTCCCGG
>SNQJ01S0064724.1:23822-38829 GCA_010110895.2 Picea sitchensis
TTCCTTTAGCTGACTTCTTCTCTTGGAGGCTAATAACCTAATACAAGTCATTCTCTTGAGCCGACTTGTCTTCTAGGGTTATTAACCAATTAATTAGGGTTTCTTCTTGCTTCCCGGAATATTCTATTCTCGTTAGGTTTACATGTGGAGGTAAATACCTCCCGCGGCTACCATAATATCAACAAGTCCCACCATATATTTTCGACACTCCATGCTCATAGTCCCACATCTCACAATCTAGCACAAATCATATTTCACTTTCCATTCTCCACTTTTCACTCCCATAATTAACCATTTTTCATGTTTCCCGACATCATATCACCATTCTTGATAACATTTACCTCCCCTCCACCACATCAGCTACTACTTGCGTGAACCTAAATACAATTATTGAGTGGCATATATTTCATAAAGGATTTTTAAGAAATTCAAAATATAACCATGCAAACTAGCAACTTTGAAATAAGAGCTATGGAAGTTGATAATCAAGGAAATACGTGGTAAAATTACTAAAGAATTAAAATGCCTCACTGTAAAAAGATTATATCGACATGACCTCCACCTATTCGTAAAAAGAGAAATCATTGTAAAGACATGTCAAGCAAAATAAAGGAATTGTATTGCAGAGACACACTCAACACTCTTGGATGACAAGATTACCAATTATAGTGTTGACAAGCCTATAAGTAGTATTTGGCTCTTCCCCCTGCAAAGAAAGAATTAAACAAGGTTCAGAGTTCAAGAATAACATTGGTTGGGTGTGTACATGAGGTGGCATACTTCAAAGAACTGGTACTTTGGTGCACTAATAATTTAGACACATAATGAAAAATTATTCAAATCCAAGGGAGGCCGCAAATTTCTTTGTCCCCCTCATTATTCCATAAAATAATGTGACTTCCAAACCCCACTATGTTGTTTAATAATGTTAAAGAAAAATATTTCCTCAACAAACATCAAGGAGTAGAGTTCCTCAAGAATTGTCTCACCAGCCCAAGAATTGACAAAATTCCACTCAGGTCGAGGTAAGTTCTCTGAAATACCCATACAAAGAGTTTTCCTAGTTTTTTTCCTAAATAATTGGACTAGAGTCCATGGCCTTTGTGCCTAAATACATTGTGTATATTCATCACTATGTTGTTCATGAAGACACCCTAATTGACTAGGCCCAAATCATCTCAAACGAGATTTCATTTTAGCTGAGTGGCCAAAGAAAAACCAGAAATTTTTATACGGCTTTGTATTTGGTCTATGTTATTTCTTACTATCATGTATTTGAAGACTTTCATAGAGAAAGAAATGTTTATTTTAAACAAGAACCAACTTCTATCTGGTACCCAGATTTATGGAGACATAAAGCCAAATACAATTTTTATGCAGTCCAAAATGGTTTCATGTCTTCTTTCAAAAAATTGATCCATGGTCCTATTGCATCGAGGTTGTCACTAGAGGTTGCATCCTTTCTCACTGAGAAAGGAACTTTTGAAAATTCAAAGGAATTCAATCTTTTGAGATGATTTGGGTTCCATAAGAAACCCTTCTTTTTACCCTTCTATGTGTCTAATCAAATTTTTTTCATCGAAGTGTGCAGACATTATAAGTATTGGGCACATTTTTTCAACGAAAAAAGAAAGAAACAATTTATTCCATTTCCATTAAGGGTTGGGGAAATAGTTGTTAAACATATTTCCCATTTAGATGAATTTGTTGGTCAATTGGACTAATTTAGTTTGAAAGGAGCACAAGCCATGAAGGGTTTTGATCCTAAAATCTCATTTTTTGCACACATGTCTATGGTCATATATTCATCATATTTTAGTAAGTTGGAGCGATTCGAAGAAGGAGGGGGAGATAACCAAAATCTCCATGAGGCCTCTATTGAAGAAACCCTTAATGACATTGAAGAATTGGAAAGAACTAATGAGTGCTATAGGTAGAAGGGAACAGAGGAAACCAGTAATAACCCTAATTCACCCAATATATCCCAAAAAGGTGCTTTGACATGAACAAAACCTAGAAGTAGTGGTTTGGAACTAAGAATTACATCTGCCAGAAATTTAGACGATGGTGGATACAAAGACCCTACAAAGAAAACAATGGAAAAATATCACATTGTACACACTTCCATAAACAGGAAAAGAGAAACTCAAAAAGCAAGACAAGATGTATCTAAAAATGAAGAAATTCCCAAAGCCATGGAAGTAGATGAAGTAATAGAAGAACCCAGCTAGTCGGAGCAAAGATTGATGGAAACTAGGGAAATTGTTTAGGATATGGCTTCCCAAGAGCCAAAAATATTTGAAGAGTTTGTTGCACTTCACCACATGGCCTAACACGAGAATTCCAAGAAAGAGTTAACACAAAAAGTAAATACGAAAAATAAAAAAGTTGTTGAGAAATGGAAATCGAAATCGATTTGCATGGGGTTCCACCCTAAAAAATCATGGAATTTCATGGTGCAACTGGGGAAGCATTGAAAGAATCTATTTTTTTATATTGAAAAAATAAAATTTATTTTTAAAGGAAAGAATAAAGGAAGTGGAGAAATCTCTAATTCCAAAACCATTATTTGTTGAACTAATCAATTCAACCAGTACTTACTCTTGAACATGTCCCGAAAAGTAGTTCCAAATTGAAGGGTTCATCTAGTTTATTGTTGGCAGTAAGAAAATATGTTGGAGATGGTATCCAAAAGATAATAGACCTAATCCTTGAAATTTGGGAATTTGTAGTATTCCAGATATAAAATAGTATGCAGAACAAAAATATTTTATCTAGAAATGGAAGAACAACAATGATATAATTAGAACAATACCAGAATAATACCAAACTAACACCAGAAAGAGCACCTTGATTAATGATAGAAATGTTCACTTGCCTCTTCGAGGGGGAAACCTCCAACAGAGTAGATCTCTAATACAATAATATCCAAGACAAAACTTATCATACCCTCTTCTCTTATTTATACTAAATCTATCTATCCAAAAGAACAATCTAGAGGAAGATCCTTCTAGAAGCAGAAGCTTCTATTAGGTCTTCTTGCAATTGACTTATTCCTCCTTATTTCTAGGTCTTATTAATATTGACCTTTATTACATGGAAATATATTATTCTACCCACTTGAGGGGTTAGGTAGGTTAAGTCCCTAATAAAATTAGCACAGAGTTCAAATAGCTTCTCAACAAGGATTATGCACTTTAAGGAATACCTCCAAAAAGACTTAGAAAATGATGAAGGATTTTATAAAGAAGCAGTGGGAACATTTGCAACGAAGGTTTCAATCTTGAGTGACACACAAAGAAGAGAACAAAACCTTCCCTCCAATATTCGAATGAAACAGATTAATGTTTGTTGGCTTAAAAGAAACGAATGTCTAAGGGAATTGTTGTATGAGTGTGATGATGTTAACATTAAGAGGGGTGATAAATTTCTGAAAATTGTTGATCTTACCAAATAATTGGATGGCCCGCACTTACTAATGGATACAATAATTTTTTCAAAAGAGAAATTATTAGAATAATTAGAGGAATTAAAAATTGCATGGGCTAATGAATTTAGTGACTAGGTTGAATTCTCCAAAGAAAAAGTAGAAAGATGGCTTATCTAATATATAAACAAGAGTGATGATATTGAGGACATGTTTCACCTATTAAGCATTGATTTGAGAGAATTGGAGAATGAGCTATTTGAAATAAAGACCAAGCATCAAATGATGGTTACTCTGATGAGGGAGTATATAGAACAATGGTTAATAAAGGATTTAGTTCAGATAATCGAGGCATTTCAGCAAGAAGCAATTATAGCAGTTATGCCACCTCCTTCACAACAACAAAAATATACAAAAGATGACTTGACAAGCAAATGATGGTTCAAAATTTCCATCATAGTAAATCAAGTAGTCACTTTGTTCTTTCCTTCGCCATTTTTCTTCGTCGGTCAATTGTCATTTTTCCTTTTCTATTCCTATCAACCTGTGAAACCTAAGGCTGACCCCTGACCTTTTTCTTTTGTCTTCCAGTATTCTTTTCATTTTATGGACCACGGGAGCCCCATCCCAATCCTCTTTGAAGGACAAACGCAATTTACTTTTATTGTAACCCAATACATTATTTCTTATTTTACTAAAGATATCTATTATTTTTTAAGGTTCCTGGAGAACTAATTCGAGACATAACATTATTGATATCTCAAACTTTAATTTCTAAGCATGAGATTTCAGATGTCCGTCTATCAAAATATTTATTACATCTAATGAAATGATCATTTAGATTTCCCTGTCATATGTGGTCCATACTTTCCTTTCCTTTGTTGAATATTGTTTCTTACTTTGATGAATGTTGTGATGGAAATGTTGTCTTATGATAATGTATACTCTTTTGGTTTACAAATGTTGTAACATAGTGTAAATATTTACTTTCTATAAGATACTTGGCTCTTCTCGGGTATTCTTTGCATGTGAATATTTATTTCAAGAATAATTACTAGTCCTCTCTTGGGCATTTTCAGTTCTTGCATGTTATTTAAACTAGAGGAGTACCACCTCTTTAAAAACGCAGGGGGATTTATCTTTGTGAGGTTGAATTAAAGATTGTAAGACACTCTTTTTTATCAATAGAAGGGAAGAGAGGGATTCATTGAGGAAGTGAAATTATCCATATACCATGCAACAAACAAAATAAAAGAATCCAATATTGTTGGATAAAGAAGCCAAGAAGCCAATATTGTTGGAGAAAGGGATATTAGCTTATTGTAGTAGAGATCACAGGGTCAAAGATGAACTAGAGTTATACAGCACAATTCTACAGAGCAAGTAGAATTATGTGTGGATTTTTTTCATGTCAATAAGGTGAAGAATACACAATCCAAACAAGGAATATACTATTGAGACAGAAAACTAGAATTGCATGTTGTTATTATTGAGAATTGTTAGGTTATAGAGAAGGTCATTAGAGCCATTGGCGAATCTTGTAATTTTTTTCCAAGGAAACCCTTGTGGGAAAACCAAAGGGATGCTTCCACACATTTACAGATGGCATCCCTAGTGAACCCATAAGAATTGAATAGTGCATATCACCTAGGGGGATTCAAACTAGGCACCTATTAACACAAAACTAGCTAAATCACAACAATGTTCACAACAATTGGTTGAGCTAACCCTTTTGGATTGGTAACTCCATTATTTTCCCATCAATGCCATTATAATCTAAATGCATGCCTAAAAATAATTAAATCCAAACAAGAGAGTAGATGGATTATTGAAACCTATAACTACTTTCTCATTAATTTTGAACTAAAATTTGCTACAAGAAAAAAACAACAAACTAATTCATTTCACATTTTTGAACTAAATGAATTAAACCCGTGCCCCTGCCTTCTCCTTTATAGAATATAAGATACAATGAATTTGGGCACATGCACAATATTGTCTCAACTAAAGGTCTTAAATCCTAATCTGAGTGTGTCTTCCTTGCATGGATAGATGAGCCAAGTAAAGTGCTTCTCTAGTAGAGATGATTGAGGCTTACAAGCATGCATCCTCCTAGAGCTTTGGGCCCTTAACTAGACTAACTAAACCTTACCTAACTAAAATTAAACTTAAATCAAAATTAGAAAAGTTATATTAGAATACAATTGAACTGGATAACATGCAAATAGTTGAGAATAAATTGTTAAAAATAGAAAAACAATTGTTGGACTACATAATTTAATGTGTCATATTATTGAATCTAAAAAAAAGAACTATGCCCTCAATGTCCAATTCAAACTAGTGTAACTGAAGCACCTAGATTTATTCACAAATGCACCCATGACTGATACACATGCACCTAACCTAGGTTGTATAAGACTCCATGGTCCAACAATCTAATCAAACTCATTCTAAGAGTCAAAACCAAAATATTACACAAACCATGCTAACATCAAAGTGAATTGTTAAATACAAGTCTTTCTCTTCATTCACAATGTAGCATAAACAATCGTATTGATTAGAATAGAATGTTTATATAAAAGAATTCCTACATATAATATAACATTAAAACAAAAACCATTATGTACGTATGCAGAATGTACATCCACATAAACTATAATCAAAATATGTATAATGTACATTCAATCACAAACTATAATCAAAGTATATATCATGTATATCCAATCATAATAAACTATAAGAAAAATATATATGGAAAAATAATGTCTATGAGAGACAAACCATTAAATTATTTATCTTTCTCTAGCTCTTATTATATATCCTATATATCCCAAATTCAATGTGGAAACATTTTTAAAAATTAGTCAGATAGCTTAATAATTCTTTATTCTTTGCATTTTCCCAATTAACATGTTCAAAGTTAGTAACTCAAACCAAGAAATTAATAATATAGCTTAATAATTCTATATCCTTTGCATTTTCCCAACTAACATGTTCAAAGTTAATTACTCAAACGAAAACATAGTTGAAATGTAATTAACACTTAACTAACTAACATGCTCAAGTTAGTAACTCGACCCAAAACATTCTTGAGATGTAACTAGCTCAAGTTTTTATCCTTTTCACTTCTAACTCTCATGTTCAAAGTTAGTACCACAACCCAAATGGCATGTTCAAAATTAATAATAACAATCATGAAATTTAGTTAATTGAAACTTGTTATCAAGTTTTACATAATTATCATGGAAGCTAAAAATGTTACTCAAATTAATTGAAATGTTTATCAGCTTATATCCATTTCAATCGTGGATTTTAAGTGTGCATGTACAATAATTCCACTCTAGAAACTTGTACAGATGGGTCAGTGATGAACAAACTTTAACCCTAAAATTATTTACAAAAATATATTTGTATAGGCCTAGAACAAAGTATTTATACAACTTAGATTTGTATTGTTGTGAGAAAATAGTTGTCATTGTAAATTCATGGGCATTAGGAAATATTCAGTGCCCCGTAGATAGGAAACAAATATTTTTCAATGATCACTCCTCATCTTTCCTAGGAGATGATAACTACGTTGCAATGTTATAATTGGGAATATCAATCATTGCTACAACATTACCCTTATAATCCTTATCCCCAACACAAAAAAAAAATATACAATTGAGATTACAAATTCATATAAATCTATGACTAAATCTGTTTTTCAGAGGCAAAGGAAAGAACTCGAATCTTATTGTTGCTACAGCCACAACGACAATGTAGAATTACACAAATGAATTGCATAATTGATTCATCACACCCAACACCATCGGTATGTCTTCTATATTAAGATAAAAGTATTAGTTTCAATGAAGTTACAATAGTATAATTAGAACCAGCTGCCCGTAAAAATAATCAACTACCCGTAACATTGATCAACTACCCATAACCGAAGAAGTTAGAAAGACAAATTAATTAGAGGATGTAATTACATTATTTTAACACTCCCCCTTAACTTAGCAACATTAACCATTACCTTTGAAAAAACCATGATTTCACGTTGGTCTAAGTCTCAGTTAGGATTACAACACTTGAAAACTTGTTTAACATCCTTTACTTTTGCACGCTAGTGCAACTTGTCCTATGTTTTATAATATTTTTCTTTCTTTTGCTCCAAACTTTATACTTTGTATACATTCTCTTATTCTTCAGCTTCTTCTTTATTCTGGTTTGCTTCTTTAATATTTCCTCATTGTCTTTCTGGCTCCTTCATCTATCGCCTCTACCTCTACCTCTTGATTTCCTTTGCTTCTGGAAAGAGAAACTTGATTCTTGAATGTGTTTTCAAGCAAGGAATTGTCATTTATGTTGATTATGGATTCAAGGGAGAGAAGAGACCCCATAAATTTATTTACAAAGAGATGATTCAAATATTTTACTTCTTTGATTGTTGCAACTATTGAATCAAACTTTTTATAAAGGGTTCTGAGAACCTTCTCGACTACCTTCCGATTTATAATACATCTTCATCATACATCTTCAATTGATTTATAATGGTTGTTACTTGGGTCATGTACTGATCTATTGACTTTGACTACATTTTTAGAGCTTCAAAATCTCTTCTCAAAGTTTGCAATTTCACTGTATTCACCTTGGTGGCATCCTAATAGGTTCTTTCTAAGATATCCCAATCGATTTTAGAGAAACTCACAAGAGAAATTTTTGGGAAGATGGTATCATCCAAAGAATTCTTGATGAGATGCAACATAATTGTATCCATCGTTTTGTGTTCTCTTAACTGATTTTTCTAGGAATTCATCAAAGCCTTTTCGAATACTTCGTTCGTTGGTTCTATATACCCATAGGATACATAATCTCAAACATCGTGAGTCCTCGCCAAAGTCATTTTTTTTATTGACCACACTTCATAATTCTTCCCTGTGAATGTGGAAATCTAGGCAAAGGTATGACTACTCAAAGCCATTTTCTTCTTTCACAAAATTAGATTTCTCTTTTAAAGAAACCAACTTCCTTTTTCCTCTTTTGTTTGATCCACCATCTTTTTTTGTGGCAGCGAATATTCTAGACATATCGAGAGAATTGAAGTTGGATTCTTAGATCAGATTCGATTAAAAGAGGAAAATGGCTTCAAGCTTTGCCCAAATTTCTACTTTCACATGCAAGAACTATGAAGTGTGGTCAATAAAAATGGTGAATTTCTTGAGGTCTTAGGACATTAGGGGTCATGTATCCCATGGGTATACAGAACCTGTGAATGAAGCAGTCGAATGGGCTTTGACAAATGCCCAAAAAAATCAGTTAAGAGAATACAAAATAAAGGATGCAATGGTGTTGCATCTCATCCAGAATGCTTTGGATGATACCATCTCTCCAAAAATTTCTCTTGTGAGGTTCTCTAAAACCACCTGGGATATCTTGAAAAGAACCTATCAGGGCATCACGAAGGTGAAGATAGTGAAATTGCAAACTTTGAGAAGATATTTTGAAACTCTAGAAATGAAGGAGTGTGAGTCAATAGATCAGTACATGACCTGGGTAATAACCACTATAAATCAGTTGAAGATGTGTGGTGAAGATGTGATCGATCATAAAGTAGTCGAGAAGGTTCTTAGAACACTATCCAAAAAGTTTGATTCGATAGTCAGTGTAATCAAAGAAGCAAAATATTTGAGTCATCTCTTTGTAGATGAATTGATGAGGTCTCTTCTCTCCCACAAATACAGAAACAACAGAAATGGAAATTCCTTTCTTGAAAATGCATTCAAGACTTGGGTTTCTCTTTCTAGAGGCAGAGGAAGATCAAGAGGAAAAGACGATAGAGGAAAGATACAGAAAGACGATGAGGAAATATTGAAGAAGCATAACAAACTAAAGAAAAATTTGAAGAAGAAGAAAAGTTATGCAGAATATAAAGTTTGGAGCAAAAGAAAGAAATAGCTTGTAAAGCATAGGACAAGTTGCACCAGCATGCAAAAGTAAAGGATGTTAAACAAGTTTTCAAGTGTTGTAAACCTAGCTAATAATAAGACCAACAGTCAATCATGATTCTTACAAATGTAATGGTTAATGTTGTTAGTGAATGTAATTAAGGAGGAGTGTTAGAATAATGTAATTATGTCCTCTAATTAATTTGTCTTTCTGACTTCTTTGTTTACGAGTACTTGATCAGTGTTAGGCATAGTTGATCAGTTTTACAAGTAGTTGGTTAGTTATACCATCATAACTTCATTGTAACTAATACTTTTATCTTAATACAAAAGATGGATCGATGGTGTTGGGTGCAGTCCATTAATTCTGCAATTCATTTGTGTATAGAGAGCACAGAATGAAGGATGTAATGGTGTTGCATCTCATCTTGAATGTTTTGGATGACACCATCTTCCTCAAGATTTCTCTTGCGAGGTTCTCTAAAACCACCTCGGATATCTTGGAAAACACCTACCA
This sequence comes from Picea sitchensis, assembly GCA_010110895.2. Lineage (NCBI taxonomy): Eukaryota > Viridiplantae > Streptophyta > Pinopsida > Pinales > Pinaceae > Picea > Picea sitchensis. The sequence goes on from SNQJ01S0064724.1 coordinate 33,697, forward strand.
AGGTGAAGACAGCGAAATTGCAAACTTTGAGAAGAGATTTTGAAACTCTAGAAATGAATGAGGAAGAGTCAATAGATCTAGACATGACCCGAGTAACGACCATTGTAAATCAATGGAAGATGTATGATAAAGATGTGATAGATCATAAGATAATCGAGAAGGTTCTTCTCATAACCCTATCCAAAAAGTTCGATTCAAAAGTCGCAATAATCGAAGAAGCAAAAGATTTGAGTCGAGTCTTTGTAGATGAATTGATGTGGTCTCTTCTCTCTCATGTATCCAGAATCAACAAAAATGATAATTCCTCGCTTGAAAACACATATTACCGAAAAAGTTAGAAAAAAAATTAATTAAAGGATGTAATTACGTTATTCTAATATAATCAAGGACTGACTAGTCATAAACCTTAGGGCTGTTGGGAACGTTATTATTGTACTTATTACTTCGCCATGTATTCTTTTGTTCTTGTGGTGTCACTATTACACAATATTCTAAATCCAACAAACATACATGCAGTTTTTTCTGTCTGATGAAAGTCATGGAAACGAGAACAAAGAAATCCATTCATGCCACAGTGCAAAAACTGATGAAAAACAGATCAAGGCTACTCACGAGAAGATGATGAGATTGGAGGGCTTGAGCCTACCGGGGAAGAGGGACTATCCATAGAGAGTGAACGAAGATAACGAGGAGGCTTAATAATGGTGATACTCAGAGTTAGTTTTCTTGCCTCATCATTCGTTTGTTGGTACTCTGAGCTAGCTCTGCGTTCCCTCAACCTGCTTGAACTCTCTTCCGTCTCTGCAAACATTCCATGAACGAACTTTCAAACTTGAAATCTCCACGAAAAGGAATTCTACGCCATTAAGCTGCAAATAAATATAATTACATCTAAAGAAGCCAGCATTCTATAGCCCAAGTGTCTGGGATCCATCACTTTTCAGGAAGTGCTTCAGATCCACCGCTTATAGGGTATATTGAATATTAGTCAAACCCAATTCCATTGAGACAAGCTAGGTGAGCTACAACCCAGGTGAGGATATAAGCATAAATCCTGGTGGGTTAATGGGTTAATATGGATCTGTGGGGATATAAGCATAAATTCTGGTGGGTTAATATGGATCTATGCTCCGGGTGCAGCACTAAATCCATGTAGGTTAATATGAATCTATGCTACTCCAAACTTCAGAGTTGTATATTCACACAAATAGTCAAGCTACATAGTCGCGATCAAATACAAGTATCATCAACAATTCATACAAAACAACTAACCTGGAATACATGGGTTTGCCATGGCAGAATACTACCAGTCTTCTTGAATTTACCGAGGCCACTCTTCAGGCGAGGGCCGGCCAGACTATCGTCCCACAGTTTATACAACAACGCCATTGCCCTAACTTCTTTATTTCAGAATTAGTGACACCCAAATCGCCTTATAAAAGAAATCGAAAGGACAGATATCGTTTACTTCTGATTCTTCTCTGTCAACAATTACTCAGAGACGTTGTGATCCCTATTACTCTCTCCATTCATGCCCTTTTTAGGAATCAATCACCTTATTATGGTCAGGATTACCGCTCCCGAATTGAAACACCCCCGGTGTTCATGACATTCATGGTTGTTTTCTTGATGCCTTGTCAATGTAGATAATGCGATGGGTTCCCGTCAGTAAAATCATGATAATCTAAGGCGTTATGAGTGCTCATTATTAGGCGTTAGGATTTTGGAAAAAAATTCGCCGGAAAAGCAGAGCAGTTTGAATGCACTATCTAAGGTCGAATCTTCGTGTCTCAGAGGTCGTGGATAGCCCCCAAAATAATAGGGTTTGGGATTTATTATGGCCGTTCAAGTCAGTTAATCTCACAACTCTTACGCATTAACGTAACGTAATGTTAGGTAGGTAATCGGAAAATGTTAGGTATGTAATCGGGAAAGACCAAACGGTAGAATATAATTGGAAAAATTTGTGAAAATAGTATTAAGAATATTGATACGTTATATAATTAGCACAGCCGCTAACTCGCGGCTGGTGAACGCTGAAAGCGGCGGCTTATGGCTGTTAAATGCGGTCACGATTGGCTATTGCTGGTAATGCCAGCACAGAAAAGCGGCCACCAAACGTTAGTCAGCAGAAACTTTGTGAGAATATTTTAATATCTTTTAATCCTGTAGATGTGGCAATAAGTTAGTGAACACAGTAATTTTTAAATACGATTAGGTAAATGTAAAAAAGTAAACATATAAACAGATGTCTTTATAACAGCTAGGAAGTTAATGGATGAAATCAAAGCCATTTATTTATTGTGACGACTAAGAATATTTTAGGCATATTTAATCTCGTCCATAAAAAACGTATTAAAAACTAAAAACCTATTAAATGTGCACATTGTCAATAGGTGTACACCTTTCAGCGTAATTCGACGTAATTAATATAATATAAGTCGGACAATCCAGATAATCAAGTTAAGCATCCGGACAACTCAAACAACTCAAACTATTAGAGCTCTCGACGACCCTGAGCCTTCGATGCCTTAGTGTGTACTTCCTTTTTATGCCAGGTAGAGTACCCGGAGCATAATTCGGATTGTAAATCTTCTTTGAATATTGATCCAACCACCTCTGGCTATCAAAATACCTAATAGACCTCTTGTTGGCCAATAAGCAGCAACTCTCGATCGAAGTACACTTTTGCCTACGAATCTGAATTGCATTTATTGACAGACGTATGTTATAAAGTAGTATAAGAGAAGGTTGGTATTAAGGCATTTATATGTAAAAATGTGAAGGTGTAGTATTGGATTAAAGGGTTTAAACCTAATTGAGTGAAATTGGTAAGAATAAAAAAATTGAAAATATTAAGTAAAGTAACTTGGATAAACTTTGCTAAGATATGGTGTTCTTAGTTATCACACATATTTAAGTGGAATGACTTCTAGATTTTAAGTGTTTTTTAAACTTGTACATGTATTTTGTGGTGACTTTTAGGTCTATGCAGATAGTGGAGGCCTCTAAGTGATCAAGACTTCGAGTGATTGGGTCATCAATTCATGTCATTAGATCTTATCTCAAGTTATCAACCCAATAATTCGTTAGGTTATCAACACATCGACATGTTGAGTTATCTCTCTTATCATGAGCATGAATTAGGATGATCAAGTAACATGATAGTAGGCCCTACCTTCACTTATATAGTAATTGGGGAATTGAGACAAAAGAAATGCCTAGTTTTACAGAGAAATTTGAGAATTAGATGAAGTGGGTACCCCATTGTTTGGGAGGGAGTATGGAAGAGTATGCACCATCTAACTATGGGATGCATTCATTGCTTGGATTCCACTTTGTGGCATACATCACACATGCATGAAACTTGAGAATTAGATAAAGTGTGTACCCCACTAGTTGTGAGGGAGTACAAACAAGAATGCCACCATACTAATTGTGGGACATACTCAGTGCTTTAATCCCAATTTTTTCCATACATAGCACATGCACTTTCTCACTAGCAACCAAGTACTTACTTGTCAAATTTCAAAATTTTATTTAACATACTAATTGTGGGATGTACTCAATGCCCTAATACCACTTTTTGGAATACATCGCACATGCACTTTCTTATTGGCAACCATGTACTCACTTTATCAAATCTCAATGTTTTATTTAATAATACCATGGGGGTGTGCCCACTTGCAAAGTAAGATCACTTACCTTTATTAGAAGGTCATATCTTGATATTACTTGAACATTTTGTAAGGTCTTAAAAGATCATTTTTAATCCCCATAAAGATTCATTTCAAATAGGTAGTTGAGTCTCTTAATGAGTTATCGATATCATTTTGTGACTTGATAATTATAATCTTATATGTATGATGGTTTTGTGTGTAGGTTTCCAGAGCACGAAGGCTAAAGTTCAACCCTAATTGAACACTAGTGCTCCTCCTAGGCTCCAATAGGTGTGTTATCCCCATATATGAACTCTTATCCTTCTACTTCACACCATTTAGCTATGATTCCTCCTTATATGAATGCCTTATCACACTCTTCATCTTCGGTCATAGCGGAAATCATGGCTGCTTCCCTCCAACCTCTAACAACTTCCCCTCCTCAATATGGTTTGGTCTTTGGAGTCTCCTCTCTTCCAAAATCTCCTCCTACAACGGTTTGGTCTTTAGAGTCTCCTCTCTTCCAAAATCTCCTTCTCATGTCATGAAAAATTACTCTTTTGGTGTTTTCTAGTGATCGAGGCACCTCATGGTTCAAGAGGCATCTGCTCTCGCCATGTCTATTGACAAGGATGTTATAGAGAAAGTAGCTTTTATAACTATAATAACGGTCTCATCTATCAATTCAATGGTCTTTACCCAAGGCTTGCAAATATACATGAGTGGATCTCATGTACTTGGAAATTAGATATTAGAGAGCAGAAGCCTTCATTTACCCTTATGCTAAAGGATTTTTCATTGTGGGGTTTGATCTCATAAAGGAGTGAGACTGAATCCTCAACTCAGGACCTTGGTTATGGGGAAACTGCATTCTACGCATGAAGGCCTAAACTCCATCCTTCGATCCTAGGATTGTTTCTCTCTATATGGCCCTTGTTTGGTTCAAACTCCCCAATCTCCCTCTTCACTTCTAGGGTTATGTTTCTCTCCCTCATATTGAAAATGATCCTGGCAAGTTCCATTTCCAAAGTGAAACATAGATGCACATGTATGTGTAGACATATATTTCAAGAAAGGATTTCTAGCAGAAATCAACCTAATAGACATAGACTATTCATAAACCTCAAAGTTGGACTATGAACAAGTGTCCTTTCATTGCAAGGCATTCTATACAATCAAGCATATCACTAATTCTTGCCACAATTTCCTTAAGAGTTCCCATTCTTGAATACCCTAATGAAGATATCTACATGATCAGATGGTGTGAAGGAAGAACACCCACTAATCAATAAATTATCCTCTCTAATCAACCAAGATCTACACCCTATTTAACAAGTGCCAACCACAAAAGAAGAAACTTTTAAGAAGGGCGGATTTTCTTGGGGGTCTTTCTTATTTTCCCGCATATGGTCGCAGGCTTCTAAGCCTAGGCGCTAGGGATGCAAGCCCTTTCCATCTCCCCACCCTTTCCCAT
>SNQJ01S0064724.1:40678-59601 GCA_010110895.2 Picea sitchensis
TGTTGGGGATAAGGATTATAAGGGTAATGTTGTAGCAATGATTGATATTCCCAATTATAACATTGCAGCGTAGTTATCATCTCCTAGGAAAGATGAGGAGTGATCATTGAAAAATATTTGTTTCCTATCTACGGGGCACTGAATATTTCCTAATGCCCATGAATTTACAATGACAACTATTTTCTCATGAAAGTACAAATCCAAGTTGTATTAATAAATTGTTCTAGGCCTATACAAATATATTTTTGTAAATAGTTTTAGGGTTAACGTTTGTTCATCATTGACCCATCTCTAAAAGTTTTTAGAGTGGAATTATTGTACATGCACACTTAAAATCCATGCTTGAAATGGATATAAGCTGATAAACATTTCAATTAATTTGAGTAACATTTTTAGGTTCCATGATAATTATGTAAAACTTGATCAACAAGTTTCAATTAACTAAATTTCACTAATGTTATTATTAATTTTGAACATGCCATTTGGGTTGTGGTACTAACTTTGAACATGAGAGTTAGAAGTGTAAAGGATAAAAACTTGAGCTAATTACATCTCAAGAATGTTTTGGGTCGAGTTACTAACTTGAACATGCTAGTTAGTTAAGTGTTAATTACATCTCAAACATCTCAACTATGTTTTCGTTTGAGTAATTAACTTTGAACATGTTAGTTGGGAAAATGCAAAGGATATAGAATTATTAAACTATATTATTAATTTCTTGGTTTGAGTTACTAACTTTGAACATGTTAATTGGGAAAATGCAAAGGATAAAGAATTATTAAGCTATCTTACTAGTTTTTAAAAATGCTAATCATCATGTGGAAATGACATTGAATTTGAGATATATAATAAGAGCTTGAGAAAGATAAATAATTGAATGGTTTGCCTCTCATAGAGTTTATGAAATGACATTGAATTTGAGATATATAATAAGAGCGTGAGAAAGATAAATAATTTAATGGTTTGTCTCTCATAGACATTATTTTTCCATATATATTTTGCTTATAGTTTATTATGATTGGATATACTTTGATTATAGTTTGTGATTGAATGTACATTATACATATTTTGATTATAGTTTATGTGGATGTACATTCTGCATACGTACAGAATGATTTTTCTTTTAATGTTATATTATATATAGAAATTCTTTTATATAAACATTCTATTCTAATCAATACGATTGTTTATGCTACATTGTGAATGAAGAGAAAGACTTTATTTAACAATTCACTTTGATGTTAGCATGGTTTGTGTAATATTTTGGTTTCGACTCTTAGAATGAGTTTGATTAGATTGTTGGACCATGGAGTCTTATATAACCTAGGTTAGGTGCATGTGTATCAGTCATGGGTGCATTTGTGAACAAATCTAGGTGCTTCAGTTATACTAGTTTGAATTGGACATTGAGGGCATAGTTCAGTTCTTTTAGATTCAATAATATGACACATTAAATTATGTAATCTAACAATTGTTTTTCTATTTTCAACAATTTATTCTCAACTATTTGCATGTTATTCTCAATAGAGTACATGTGTTAGTTCAATTGTATTCTAATATAACTTTTCTAATTTTGATTTAAGTCTAATTTTAGTTAGGTAAGGTTTAATTAGTCTAGTTAAGGGCCCAAAGCTCTAGGAGGATGCATGCTTGTAAGCCTCAATCATCTCTACTAGAGAAGCACTTTACTTGGCTCATCTATCCATGCAAGGAAGACACACTGAGATTAGGATTTAAGACCTTTACTTGGCTCATATATCCATGCAAGGAAGACACACTCAGATTAGGATTTAAGACCTTTAGTTTAGACAATATTGTGCATGTGCCCAAATTCATTGTACCTTATATTCTATAAAGGAGAAGGCAAGGGCATGGGTTTAATTCATTTAGTTCAATAATGTGAAATGAATTAGTTTGTTGTTTTTTTCTTGTAGCAATTTTTAGTTCAAAATTAATGAGAAAGTAGTTATAGGTTTCAATAGTCCATCTTCTCTCTTGTTTGGATTTAATTGATTTTAGGCATGCATTTATATTATAATGGCATTGATAGGAAAATACCGGAGTTACCAATCCAAAAGGGTTAGCTCAACCAATTGTTGTGAACATTGTTGTGATTTAGCTAGTTAATCGGTGCCTAGTTTGAATCCCCCTAGGTGATATGCACTATTCAATTCTTATTGGTTCACTAGGGATGCCATCTGTAAATGTGTGGAAGCATCCCTTTGGTTTTCCCACAAGGTTTTCCTTGGAAAAAAATTACAAGATTTGCCAATGGCTCTAATGACCTTCTCTATAACCTAGCAATTCTTAATAATAACAACATGAAATTCTAGTTTTCTGTCTCAATAGTATATTCCTTGTTTGGATTGTGTATTCTTCACCTTATTGACATGAAAAAAATCCACACATAATTCTACTTGCTATGTAGAATTGTTCTATATAACTCTAGTTCATCTTTGACCCTGTGATCTCTGCTACAATAAGCTAATATCCCTTTCTCCAACAATATTGGCTTCTTGGCTTCTTTATCCAACAATATTGGATTCTTTTATTTTGTTTGTTGCATGGTATATGGAGAATTTCACCTCCTCAATGAATCCCTCTCTTCCCTTCTATTGATAAAAAAAAAGTGTCTTACAATCTTTAATTCAACCTCACAAAGATAAATCCCCCTGTGTTTTTAAAGAGGTGGTACTCCTCTATTTTAAATAACATGCAAGAACTGAAAATGCCCAAGAGAGGACTAGGAATTATTCTTGAAATAAATATTCACATGCAAAGAATACCTGAGAAGAGCCAAGTATCTTATAGAAAGTAATTATTTACACTATGTTACGAGATTTGTAAACCAAAAGAGTATACATTATCATAAGACGACATTTCCATCACAACATTCATCAAAGTAAGAAACAATATTCAACAAAGCAAAGGAAAGTATGGACCACATATGACAGAGAAATCTAAATGATCATTTCATTAGATGTAATAAATATTTTGATAGACGGACATCTGAAATCTCATGCTTAGAAATTAAAGTTTGAGATATCAATAATGTTATGTCCCGAATTAGTTCTTCGGGAACCTTAAAAAATAATAGATGTCTTTAGTAAAATAAGAAATAATATATTGGGTTACAATAAAAGTAAATTGCGTTTGTCCTTCAAAGAGGATTGGGATGGGGCTCCCGTGGTCCATAAAATGAAAAGAATACTGGAGTCAGGGGTCAGCCTTAGGTTTCACAGGTTGCTAGGAATAGAAAAGGAAAAATGACAATTGACCGACGAAGAAAAATGGCGAAGGAAAGAACAAAGTGACTACTTGATTTACTATGATGGAAATTTTGAACCGTCATTTGCTTGTCAAGTCATCTTTTGTACATTTTTGTTGTTGTGCAGGAGGTGGCATAACTGCTATAATTGCTTCTTGCTAAAATGTCTCGATTATCTGAACTAAATCCTTTATTAACCATTGTTCTATATACTCCCTCATCAGAGCAACCATCATTTCATGCTTGGTCTTTATTTCAAATAACTCATTCTCCAATTCTCTCAAATCAATGCTTAATAAGTGAAACATGTCCTCAATATCATCACTCTTGTTTATATATTAGATAAGCCATATTTCTACTTTTTCTTTGGAGAATTCAACCTAGTCACTAAATTCATTAGCCCATGCAATTTTTAATTCCTCTAATTGTTCTAATAATTTCTCTTTTGAAAAAATTATTGTATCCATTAGTAAGTGCGGTCCATCCAATTATTTGGTAAGATCAACAAGTTTCAGAAATATGTCACCCCTCTTAATGTTAACATCATCACACTCATACAATAATTCCCTTAGACATTGGTTTCTTTTAAGCCAACAAACATTAATCTGTTTCATTCGAATATTGGACGGAAGGTTTTGTTCTCTTCTTTGTGTGCCACTCAAGATTGAAACCTTCACTGCAAATGTTCCCACTGCTTCCTTATAAAATCCTTCATCATTTTCTAAGTCTTTTTGGAGGTATTCCTTAAAGTGCATAATCCTTGTTGAGAAGCTATTTGAACTCTGTGCTAATTTTATTAGGGACTTAACCTACCTAACCCCCCAAGTGGGTAGAATAATATATTTCCATGTAATAAAGGTCAATATTAATAAGGCCTAGGAATAAGGAGGAATAAGTCAATTGCAAGAAGACCTAATAGAATCTTCTGCTTCTAGAAGGATCTTCCTCTAGATTGTTCTTTTGGATAGATAGATTTAGTATAAATAAGAGTAGAGGGTATGATAAGTTTTGTCTTGGATATTATTGTATTAGAGATCTGCTATGCTGGAGGTTTCCCCCTCGAAGAGGCAAGTGAACATTTCTATCATTAGTCAAGGTGCTCTTTCTGGTGTTAGTTTGGTATTATTCTGGTATTGTTCTAATTATATCATTGTTGTTCTTCCATTTCTAGATAAAATATTTTTGTTCTGCATACTATTTTATATCTGGAATACTACAAATTTCCAAATTTCAAAGATTAGGTCTATTCTCTTTTGGATACCATCTCCAACATATTTTCTTACTGCCAACAATAAACTAGATGAACCCTTCAATTTGGAACTACTTTCTGGGACATGTTCAAGAGTAAGTACTGGTTGAATTGATTAGTTCAACAAATAATGGTTTTGGAATTAGAGATTTCTCCACTTCCTTTATTCTTTCCTTTAAAAATAAATTTTATTTTTTCAATATAAAAAATAGATTCCTTCAATGCTTCCCTGGTTGCACCATGAAATTCCATGATTTTTGAGGGTGGAACCTCATGCAAATCGATTTCGATTTCCATTTCTCAACAACTTTTTTATTTTTCATATTTACTTTTTGTGTTAACTCTTTCTTAGAATTCTTGTGTTAGGCCATGTGGTGAAGTGCAACAAACTCTTCAAATATTTTTGGCTCTTGGAAAGCCATATCCTAAACAATTTCCCTTGTTTCCATCAATCTTTTCTCCGACTAGCTAGGTTCTTCTATTACTTCATCTACTTCCATGGCTTTGGGAATTTCTTCATTTTTAGATACATCTTGTCTTGATTTTTGAGTTTCTCTTTTCCTATTTATGGAAGTGTGTACAATGTGATATTTTTCCATTGTTTTCTTTGTAGGGTCTTTGTATCCACCATCGTCTGAATTTCTGGCAGATGTACTTCTTAGTTCCAGACCACTACTTCTAGGTTTTGTTCATGTCGAAGCACCTTTTTGGGATATATTGGGTGAATTAGGGTTATTACTGGTTTCCTCTGTTCCCTTCTACCTATAGCACTCATTATTTCTTTCCAATTCTTCAATGTCATTAAGGGTTTCTTCAATAGAGGCCTCATGGATATTTTGGTCATCTCCCCCTCCTTCTTCAAATTCCTCCGACTTACTAAAATATGATGAATGTATGACCATAGACATGTGTGCAAAAAATGAGATTTTAGGATCAAAACCCTTCATGGGTTGTGCTCCTTTCAAACTAATTTAGTCCAAGTGACCAACAAATTCATCTAAATGGGAAATATGTTTAACAACTATTTCCCCAACCCTTCATGGAAATGGAATAAATTGTTTCTTTATTTTTTCATTGAAAAAATGTTCCCAGTACTTATAATGTTTGCACACTTTGATGAAAAAAAATCGATTAGACACATAGAAGGGTAAAAAGAAGGGTTTCCTATGGAACCCAAATCATCTCAAAAGATTGAATTCCTTTGAATTTTCAAAAGTTCCTTTCTCAGCGAGAAAGGATGCGACCTCTAGTGACAACGTCGATGCAGTAGGACCATGTATCAATTTTTTGAAAGAAGACATGAAACCATTTTGGACTACGTAAAAATTGTATTTGGATTTATGTCTCCATAAATCTGGGTACCCGATAGAAGTTGGTTCTTGTTTAAAATAAACATTTATTTCTCTAGGAAAGTCTTCAAATAAGCGACAGTAAGAAATAACATAGACCAAATATGAATCCGCATAAAATTTTCTAGTTTTTCTTTGGCCACTTAGCTAAAATGAAATCTCGTTTGAGATGATTTGGGCCTAGTCAATCAGGGTGTCATCATGAACAACATAGTGATGAATGTACACAATGTATTTAGGCACAAATGCCATGGACTCTAGTCCAATTATTCAGGAAAAAAACTAGGAAAACTCTTTGTATGGGTATTTCAGAGAACTTACCTCGACCTGAGGGGAATTTTTGTCAATTCTTGGGCTGATGAGACAAATCTTGAGGAACTCTACTCCTTGGTGTTTGTTGAGAAAATATTTTTCTTTAACATTATTAAACAACATAGTGGGGTTTTGAAGTCACATTATTTTATGAAATAATGAGGGGGACAAAGAAATTTATGGCCTCCCTTGGATTTGAATAATTCTTCATTATGTGTCAAAATTATTAGTGCACCAAAGTACCAGTCCTTTGAAGTATGCCACCTCAGGTACACACCCAACCAATGTTATTCTTGAACTCTGAACCTTGTTTAATTCTTTCTTTGTAGGGGGAAGAGACAAATACTACTTATAGGCTTGTCAACACTATAATTGGTAATCTTCTCATCCAAGAGTGTTGAGTGTGTCTCTGCAATACAAGTCCTTTATTTTACTTGACATGTCTTTACAATGATTTCTATTTTTACGAATAGGTGGCGCTCGTGTCGATATAATCTTTTTACAGTGAGGCATTTTAATTCTTTAGTAAATTTACCACGTATTTCCTTGATTATCAACTGCCATAGCTCTTATTTCAAAGTTGCTAGTTTGCATGGTTATATTTTGATTTTCTTACAAATCCTTTATGAAATATATGCCACTTAATAACTGTATTTAGGTTCACACAAGTAGTATCTGATGTGGTGGAGGGGAAGTAAATGTTATCAAGAATGGTGATATGATGTCGGGAAACATGAAAAATGGTTAATTATGGGAGTGCAAAGTGGAGAATGGAAAGTGAAATATGATTTGTGTGGGATTGTGAGATGCGAAACTATGAGCATGGAGTGTCGAAAAGATATGGAGGCACTTGTTGATATTATGGTAGCCGTGGGAGGTAATTACCTCCACGTTTAAACCTAACGAGAATATAATATTCCAGTAAGCAAGAAGAAACCCTAATTAATTGGTTAATAACCCTAGAAGACAAGTCAACTCAAGAGAATGAATGGTATTAGGTTATTAACCTCCAAGAGAAGAAGTCGACTAAAGGAAATGTTATATACTAAGGAATTAGTACCCAGAATGAGAAGTCGGCCCAGGTAGTTTTCCATAAATAATATAAATATAGGAGGCCAATATTCTCAGAACTATAGAAGCAACACTTCTGTGCACTACAGTTGGCCAGTTTGTGCGCAAGTTTGGAGGAGAGATGTTGTTGCAATTGCAACTAACAGATTTCGGTTTTGGCTTGGACTCTCTCTTGGTTATGGTTTGGACTCTCAGATCAACTCTTGTTACTCTTGCTTGGTGCGCTGTCCTTGGAGAAATGTGCACCACCTTTGTTTGGCTATCCAACCTAGGGTTTGATTCTAGAATGATTCTCTATCAAAGTTAAGGTTCTCGGGAGTGGCTTCGGCCTATGGTTGGGTGAAAATATTGTTATATTGTTTATGGTTAAATGATCACATCCATTATATTCTAACAGTTTATGGGCCCACACTATCTTCAGACAGTCTAACCGCTGGAAGATAAATTGGGAGGATTTTCTTAGTTGTAGTTGCAGTTGCAACCAATTTTTACTACAACAACGAAACCCTAACCCTCTCGTTGAGGCACCTTAATTGAAGGGATTGACCTAATTTCTAGATATAATAGTGCACCCTATCCTAGTGCATCTCCTGGTACTCTCAACAAGCTAAGATGTCAAGTTTGAGTTTTTGGTCAAATCTAGGGTTGACCAAGTCAAAGAAGCCATGACTTACTCTATGAAGTCAGAAAACAAGTTAGAAGGGGATTCTAACTTCAGAGCATCGAAGAAAAGGATTGATATCATCCTTGCCAAGAATAAAGTGTTGGATATCATGAAAGGAAATATCGTGGAACCAGAGTTTGAAGAAGGAAAAGAGAAGGAACCTCAGAACATTGCAATTTTGGAGAAGTTCAAAGACAATGACATCAATGCCATGAGTATCATAGTGGACTCTATAAAAGAACACTTAATACCCCACATCTCCCATATTGACTCATCTAAGAAGATGTATGATGCCCTAATAAACCTCTTCTCAGTCAGAAACATTGGATAGGTAATGAGTCTGAAGAATGAGCTCCTTGACATGAAGATGATTGATGATGATAGCATAACATCATACTTTGTGAGAATCTCTCAGTTGAGAGATCAACTACAATCCAATGAAGATATCATTTCAGAGAAGGAACTGGTAAATATAGTACTCAATGGTCTTCCCAAGACATGGGATGCATTTTCTGCAAGCATGAACACAAGGAAGGAGTATCCCACATTTGAAGAACTTTGGACTTGCTATACACAAGAAGAATCAAGGATCAATGAAAAAGAGAAACCCCAAATGAAATACGATGATCAAGCCTTCACAACAAGATTCAATAATTTTAGGAACAAAAGGAAGTTTGGTTCAAGGAAGAAGTCAAATCAAGAAAAAGATATGTCAGAAATACAATGCTTCAATTGTCGAAAATATGGTCACTACAAGAATCATTGTCCCGAGCTAAAGAAAAGGAAGGAGACACACGGAGCATCAGTTTCTCAAGAAAAGGAACCTTCAAAGAAGACTAAGCAGGATGAAACATATTTCTTCTTCTATGACAAGGTAACAATACTCTTCATAGTTCTTGTACATACCATGTTTTCTGTACATATCTTGCATATCTATTTCCTAGAAGATAATATGTTCAAGAGAAACTATACCTATGAAAGAAAAACAAGATAAGGATTGCTATCACAATGACTACAAGTTAGGCAATACACATGAAAGGATGAAGTACATCAACAACCCCTGGTAACAATTCATGTGGAAGATATTACATAAGTAAGAGCTGCAAGATAATCCGAAATCATAATCAATCTTGAAAAAACCTAGAAGAAGTAAAGACAGAAAGAAGTCAGCTATCAAGAGGAAATTGGAAAAAGATTTGTGACACCTTGTGGAAGGAAATAAGGATGCAGACGTAAGCATGGACTCTCCTAGATGGAGAGAGTCGATTATATATTTCCAAAATAAGAGCATGCATTCATGCATGAAGAAAGGATTAGGAGGGAGATAATCCTAAATTATATTATCCATTGAAGATGATGAAGTATCCATCAATGGTAGCAACCATGAAGAGCAACACGTGTTCAGTTTGACTTTAGAAGAAGTCTTCTTCAAAAATAAGCCTTGAAGTATCCCTGGTTGTCCATCTAGATCCATGATCCTATCATGAAATAAGTTGGAATCTTCAAGGCATGGAATCTATAGAAAACTCCATGGACATAAGAGCTAAAGAAAAACATGAGGAAGAACATGAATATTCCAAGAGAGAAGGAAAATCCAGAACAACCAATCATTATATAGAGAATCACAAGATTACCAGCCTCATCTAAACTCACTAAAAGAAATCAAGCAGAGGAACTGATGAAGAACAACGTATGGAAGACTTATGAATGTAAGCATTGCGAGATCCAGAACTAGATGTTCTCCCATATGGAGGGAGAAGACTATGATGATTACTTGATACAGTAAACCAGACATACCTCTACATGAGCCATTATATCGTCCACAATATCCATGGGTTGGAGTTTACATCAGATGAATGCAAATACTGTTCTCTAGAATAATTGAACAAAGAACGTATGTAGAAAAACCTCAAGGCTTTGAGGTACACCAGGAAGAGACCTTTGTATGCAGATGGAAGAAGACAACTTGGTGGAGAGCCTCTCATGCACAACAAAAGCATGGTGACAACCTTCTATGATAAAAATCAGAATGGTTACTCAGAAGTCCAGGATGATGGATTGGTAATCCATGACAAACTCTCATGATGACAAAATAAGTGCCACATGGATATGTTACATTTTGAGCCTTTCCACGATGTTATGAGCTAGTAGGAAACAAAAGAGCTAAATCCAACTATGATATACTGTAATGATTAGAGCTATATGAAGCCTTCAGAAAATCAGTGTTCTAGAAAGACTGAAGTACATTGAGATCAAGAATTACATTCTCCATTATGAAGTCCAGAAAAGAGAAAGTGGTTCTCCAATATATATCTCCACAGATGAGTAGATAATAAGACATTTTGGTGAAGCCTCTGACCAAGATGAAAGAGTTTGTGTACTCAAGCTAGAGCCCATGGAGATGAATTCCTTATTGAAAAAGGAAGAGGTGACTCCCAGGTTGGGAGGGAGCACTGATGTGTTATTGATTTATGGACAGTCATTTTTCAAGTTCGAAAAATGGTCCAGGATGAGTAGTTCCTTTCCAGTTCGAAAAGTGGTTTGAGATTTCTGACGGACAAACATTTTCCAGTTTGGAAAATGTTCCAGATCGAATGGTCATTTTCGCAATGAAAATGGTTCGATGGATTTCTTATGTACCATAGACAACGATTCCCCTTGTGGCCAGTGTGGGGGAATGGTCTAGGAAAATCTTTCTTCTTGATAGTCACTCTCAGTAGTGGTCAAGAAGATTGGTCCACCTTGCCAGACAGTCATTCTTTCGAAGCTCACAGTTGTGAGCATTTTTGAAGAATGGTCTGTTTTGGAGGTTGGTGCAGGACAACCATTTCCTTAGGAAATAGTCTGGCCATTTCCTAGGGTAGATTCATTCTCTCTAGGTTGCATTTTGTTTAGTGCTGGAGGAATGGCCCAGATAGGTGAATGGTCTAGATAGGTGAATGTTCCAGGTTCAACAATTAGGGATAGGAATTACCTAGGGAAAACTCATTCTCTCCAGGTTGCACTTTGTTTAGTGTCGGAGGAATGACCTAGATAGGTGAATGGTCTAGGCTCAGAAATCAGGACAATTATTCTTCCTTTCTTGAGAATAATAGTACATATATCTCTGTTGGACAACTGAGNATTACCGTGCTTAAACAATTATGCTTATTTTTAAACTCTTTGTAGAGCACTTAAAGACAATCAAAATAATACAAGGAAGTAAGAAATAGAACATTCAACATCATTCAAACATATGAGATACACAAAGATAGATATTTCATGAGGAAACCCATTAAGAGTAAAACATCTTCTTCTTTATATGATAAGTATACTTTACATTCTGTACATTATCATACTTATGAGCACCAACTCGTAATGAGGCTACAACCTCTGTTTTGCAAGCTGCTACTTGCTGAGAGCACCAACTCATAATGAGGCTACAACCTCTATTTTGCAAGATGCTACTTGCTGAGAGCACCAACTCTCTGGATTTTCTAGCACCCACTAGAAGGAAGCACCGACTCCCTGGTTTCTCTAGCACCCACTACAAGGAAGCACCAACTCCCTAGTTTCTTTAGCACCCACTAGAAGGAAGTACCAACTTCCTAAATGTTCCAACACTCGCTGGATGGAAGCACAAACTTCCATTCATACAGGAACCAACTCACATAATAGAGAACAACAGTTCTCCCTTGCACCACCCTGCCACCCTGGTTTCTCTGGCTGCAACCAGATGGAAGCTACAACTCCCTTTGTTCAAGCACCCACTTGAACCTCTAAGGACAACTTTCCTCCCTTGCACCACCCTACCACCCTGAAATATATATATTTCCTAATAACACTTATTACATTGATATAAAGTTCTTCAAAAACTTACCAGTCTCATCACTGATCTGCTACACTGCGTTGCTCTGTCTCCATTAGTGTCTTCTACACACTGCTCTTACGATTTATGTTATTCTACCATTTATGCTCTGTGTTCCATGTCCATTCAATGTACCACACCTCTTCTGTGCATTTTCGTTGCTGCGCTCTGCCTCCTTCTTCACATGTCAATCACACTCAACAACAACAACAACAATCTCTTCTTTGTTCAACATACTTATAGTTTCTGTGCACCTTGTGCATGTTGTCTTGCCATGCTTCTTTATGCTCTCTCCATGTCGAGTGCTCTGCCTGATCATCATCAAAACTCTTCATCTTCTCTGGTAGTCAAAACCCATGCGACCATCATCATTGGGTGTTATGCCGAGATTCCTTTTCCTCTTCAGCAGTCGAGACTCTTCGTCTTCTTTGTTACAATCGAGCTCAACCTCTCTGTTGCAGTTACAGGCTTCAACGCTCTTCCATCTGTCAATCGCCTCTATGACTAGTCTTCATTCCACTGGAAGATCCCTTGAGACTCTTCATCTCCTTTGGAAATCACACAAAAGCCTCTTTGATTCCTTTGGCAGAAACCATCAGTGGTTTCTAGCAGTTACAGTGCGAACCTTGAAACAAAGCTTGGTTGTGCTAGATCCTTCCTCCATATTCTGAAGATGTGACCACTGGCTGTGACCACAACCTTATTTGAAAGTGTATTTCATAATTTCGCGTTTCGCAAATTTGTTGCGAGTCGCTCTGACTCTTCCAATTCCTGATCCCCGAAACTCCGTAAAGGGAGCTTATCTCTTTGAGCTCTTTTCTACAACTCTTTGACTATGTGACGAACGGAATATGACCACTCTTCAATCACACAAGCGCTTTGATCTCCATATCAACGGTCCTCGATCCGTGGTGATTGGACGACTATACTCTACCCCGAGACTTCAGCCTTTGGGACTTTGGGGGAGTGATGGAGTTAAAAATCCCGAAGCAAAAACTCCTGTAGTGAGGTCAGTCTTGTGTCACTCAATGATGTGTCATGACCCGAGTGGCTGTCACGTGTCACTTAGAATTGTGATTTCCAGTGGCCAGAAATGCCAAATCAACTTGACACTTGTCGTTGTATGATCGTGCCATGTGTCACAGTCTTCCACCTATCCTTTCTAACATGGTCTTCCACATTCACCTCCCGGATCTATCGGCCCAGATCACTTTGCAATTTCGCATATCGTGATTTCTACATTCTTGATGTGAATGTTCTCGACACTTCCAAGTCCCGGTCTGTGAAACTCCGAAATGGAGTCAGATATGCTTTTCGGCTTTTCGCACTTTGCAATTTCGAGACTCCTATGATGAGGAGTCTCGACACTTGACTCCTCCATCTCCCGGTATCTGAAACTCCAAAATGGAGTCGGATCAACGGTCTAGATCAAACTTCTATATGACAGCTAAGGTTATTTTGCGATTTCGCATATCGCGAGTTCGAGAGGTTAGGGAACCCCATTCCTTTGAATTTCCAGTCAGTGAAAGGATGATCTTTCACCACATATCCTTCTTGGATTGACGATCCAGTTTTGTCCTCGATCCAACGGTTGAGATTATATCATGGTTTAGCATATCACGATTTCACATTTCGTGACTTCGGGACTCCTGTAATAAGAGTTCTTGACATTCCCAACTCCCGGTATCCGAAACTGTCTCTTGCTTTCAGGATTTCGGTGTTTTGCATTTTGCAATTCTGGCACTTAATGTGAGTGTCCTTGACACCTCCACCTCCCGGTATCCGAAACTCTGAAATGGAGTCAGATCAATTTATCCCTGATCTTCCTTGCCTTCTTGTAAACCATCAAATGATCAAGCACACTCTTGCACTCTGCGTGCATCTCTGCACTTATCCTCCTGATCTTACATTGTCCCTGTTTTTCCATCGCTGCATACTCTGATCTTTCCATCAATGACAAGAACACCTGGCTGTAAACATGCCAACAATCTCATCATTGATGTTTTTACCTTCTGAGGGAAAATTCTCTTCCAGATCTCATAGATGTGAGTGGAAGAATGGCCCAGAGGATGCAGTTTATATCATAACAATGTTTTCTGTGAAGGTTGATATCAGATGATATGATTGTTATGGAGACTATATGTCTCTGGACAGTAGATGTATACTACTGTGGTGGATGTGTTCCTCTGATTATGACTAGATGTCACTGATCAAGTATCTGTGTGCTACTTGGTGTGGTATTGTACCACTGGATTGTAGTTGTGTACTACTATGGATAGACACAATTGTGTTCTATTGAATGACATTGTTATGATTTCCTTGAAAACTATCAGTAGTGTTGGAAATAATTATCATCTAGATGGATGATCAATGGACAAAGATTCCCCAGATGGAAAATGGTCCAGGACATTTATTCTTCTAGGACATATGTCCAGATTCAAAGAATGACTTTTATGTCACTCTGTGGAGTGAGTGACTTATCCAGCATCATGTTTGATTACTGAGATGGAGTATTGTTTCGAGAGATGATGCAACTGATGACACTGATAGTGATGATGGTGCTCATGATCTAATCATGAGTTAGTCTATATGACTATGTTGATGCTACCAGGTGAATGGTATGTTTGTGCTCAAGACCATTACCTTCAATACCTCCCTAGCTAGGAGGGAGTGTTGATATCATGGTAGTTGTGGGAGGTATTTACCTCCACGTGTAAACCTGATGAGAATAGAATATTTTAGGAAGTAAGAAGAAACCCTAATTAATTGGTTATTAACCCTAGAAGACACGTCGGCCCAAGAGAATGACTTGTATTAGGTTATTAGCCTCCAAGAGAAGTAGTTGGCTAAAGGAAATGTTATATACTAAAGAATTAATACCCAGAATGAAAAGTCGGCCCAGGTAGTCTTCCAAAAATAGTATAAATACATAGGCCAATCTTCATTCTGGCTAGTATTCTCAGAACTGCAGAAGCAACACTTGTGCGCACTGCAGTTTACCAGTTTGTGCACAAGTTTGGAGGAGAGTTGCTATTGTAGATGCTGCAACTAGAAGATTTTGGTTTTCTCTTGGACTCTCTCTTGGTTATGGTTTGGACTCTCGGATCATCTCTTGTTACTCTTGCTTGGTGCGGTATCCTTGGAGAAAGGTGCACCACCTTTGTTTGGCTATCTAACCTAGGGTTTGCTTCCAGAATGATTCTCTTTCAAGGTACTCGGAGGTGGCTTTGGCCTATCGTTGGGTGACAATATTGCTACATTGTCTATGGTTAAACGAACACATCCATTATATTCTAACAGGACTCTCGCATCTGCAATGGTGAAATAAACTAATTGTAATAAAATTCTCTTTTGTGTGTTGCAGAATTGGATGAGTCATTTTGGAGGGCACGCTATTGCAGGTTAAGAGAATGTGGGCCTAAGGAAAAAGGAAAATGAAATGGAAGGTTGTCCCACATCTGCAATCATGAAAATTGGCTAAGTATGAAAAGGTAAGCAATGCATTATACATGACGTGGAAATAAAAGGGGTCATTCTAAGTGCAACAGGTTTGTGGATTGTGGGACATGAGAATTTGCAGGATAAGGAGTGGATTGGTCTTTGAAAACATAGAAAAATGACTAAGTGTTGGGATCATGAGGTAAGAAAAGTGACTAAGTGTAGAATTGCAAGTTTTCAGACCTCCAGACTTGCAGACTTGCAGACTTGATGGTAGCCCGATACACAACCCCCATTTTAAAGGGAAAAAATGAATAAGTATAGAATATACAAGGAAAATAAGAAGAAAATAATAAGACTAAGAATGGATATGTATGTACTAATGTTGATCGACTAATGTAGATAAACACCTTCCTTGTAATGAGTGAAACCAAAAACATGTAGTGGAAGAGTAATTATTTTTTTTCCTATGACTAACAATTCTGCAATTTTCTAACATGGAGAAGTCTCATTAGAAGTGGGCTTCATGCCATGTGGAAGGGCGATTGGAGCTAATTTATGGAATTCCCTCCTAAGACTACTCTAGGTATCCTCTTACCTAGCCTCTCTTAATCCCTTTAATCCATAGTTTTGAAAAGGATTAAACGTAATGAATTGAGAATTCAAGAGAACAGAGAGAAGATATTTGTAATTTTAGAATCATTTCCCAATATGCCACATGAATTGATTGTTTGAGTCTTTTGCGATGTAAGATTCAACATTTTGTAGCATTGGATTAAGTCTTTTGAAACCACATTTAGTCATAGTATTTGTTTCCATTTTGGGGATCCTACTTTTGTATCAATAATGAACTTAATATCTTTTGTAGCATAGTTCTCCACTTTTTTTTCTTTCCATTAAACTTGTAACCTGAACTTTTATTGAGCGATCAACAAACCATTTTGTTTCATTCATGATCCTCTTTTGAATCATTATATAACTAACTTGTGCATATCGAGGGTGAAAATATAAAATATTTTAATCTACGTTTCACCAAATTGTATAATCAAATCCTTGAAGTCATCAGACCTCATAATTAGGCCGCATTAATGCATTATTCCAACACTTTTCCTTATTCCTATAGACATAGGATTGAGGAAAAGAATGCCAATAGTTTTGGATCTACACTACAAACATGCTTGGAATATGAGGAATACTTGGCTAGAACGAGTCTTCCTGTTGAAGACTTTGTTAAACAAAATGATATGTCAATTGTGAACTACAGTTGGCAAAATATATGAGAAATCATATGATTGATTTTGAGAGAAAATGGGTGACTTATAAATATTCCCCAGGTGAAACTTCTACCTAAGGTACTTTTGGGAATTATCCAAATATTTTTCAGCCTAACAACTATCCACCAAAGGCTATTCTTTCGAGAGCTTGGTGCAATTTTTGTAAAGATAATCATGATGAGAGTACCTATGAGGTAAAAAATAATGCAAGAGAACAAATCTTTGGAAAAATAACTGATACAACTATTGTTGCCTTAGATTGGGCTCTAGACGAAGATTTTATGCTGATTAATACTTGAAACAAATCTTATGCTAGCAAAGACAAATGTGGTATTCCCAAGACTACTTTTTCCCCAAGCTCATTCTCTCAGAAAACCAATGCTCAAGTTACCAAGGGTGCACAAAAAAGGGGAATAGGTTTCAACCTCTTCCCCTTCTTCTTCTAAGTACAATATTCTAAAACAACTAGCTACAATAAAAACAAATGAATATTTATTGGATATGGTTACTGTCCCTGAGAAACAAAGACATATGAGAGACTTCATGGAAGGTGGAACTTCTATAATTGCTAGTTTATATAAAGAGAAAAGTGAAGAAGGAATGTATACAAATGAAGTAGGTTTATATGATCCTAGGAGTTATGTTAAAAAGCCTCAATTCTGTGTTTTTGTAAAGATAATGGACAAAATTTATCATTGCTTCCTAATTGATGGTGGATCAGGTCCTAACGTCATTTCAAAGAGCATCATGGAAGAGTTAGGTATTCCATGTACAAATGAGAATTCAAAGAATATGATGTCTTACAATAGTAAAAAAAAAGTTACAATTAGTGAAATCAAATATGTGACCTTAGTCTTGTGTGCTCATCCAAAAATAAGAACCACTTGCAATATTCAAGTGATAGACATACCAATCAAATATTATTATATCATTTTAGGAAGATACTGACAAGATTTGACTGGTGGTTATATTTCACTAGATGGGACACACATGTCTATTCCAAAGAATGGAAATAACATCATTGTTCTCAAGGAGGGATGAATCTCAATTTATATTGAGAGTCTTCCACAACCTCATGCAAACTATATTGAGGAAGACATGGTTGTATAGTCTATTTTTCTAGAAGAAGATAATAATTTTGTCACACCCCTCCAGATATAGAAGACGAAATGTGGTACATGCACTTTGATGGTGCATTTTCTAGTGAGGGAAACATAACAAACATAGTTGTATTCTATTTTTGGAAATATGCACTATTTTTCTTATAGTCTAGAATTTTCTTACACTAATAATGCCACCAATTTTGAAGCCTTGATCCTTGGTATTGAAAATGATTTCAATATTGGCTGCTATCATCTTACTATTTTTGGGGATTCATAACTTATTGTAAATTTTGTTATACTAATTTATATCCCCTCAAAAAAGTTACTTAAAAGGTATACATAGGCAATATGGTATCTGATATCAATTTTTTTTTATCTTTTAACATTACTCATATAAGGAGAGACTCGAATTCAATGGCTAATAGGCTTGTTTTTTTTGCAGCCAGTCCTACAAGGAAATCACTCCCTCAGAGGTCTGATTGTACATTTATGTCTTTATATCATCCACATTTTTGTGATAATGTAGAATCATGGAATGTTTTTCCCGATGACAAAAGTATTTGTACTTTCTTGTAGAATGATCCTATTAAATGAAAGGAAACTATATCTCTTGAAGATAACGGGTTTCCTAAAGGAATGAATCCTTTAGAAAGATCATTCTAATCTAATGATGTTGGTAACAAGAAAGATAAATAAGAGGAGTCAAAAAGAAAAATTGGTAGTACTATTTCAGTGAATATTGGGATTCATGATGAGCCAAAGGTTTTGAAAATTGGAGCCCAATGTTTAGAAAATAAAAAATAGAAATTCATGGAGTTATTCTGTGAATTTAAAGATGTATTTTCTTGGTCATATGAGGATCTTCATGGTTTTGATCCTAATTTTATTCAACATGCTATTCCTATTAAGGAAGAAGTGAAACTAGTAAGGCAAAGGAAAATACCCATCAATCCTACCCTATAAGCTACCATTAGAGAGGAAGTTGAAAAAATGATTAATGCTCACATCATCTTTCCTATGAAGTATTATGAGTGGGTGTCTAATCTTGTCCCAGTGCAAAAGAAAAATGGCGATATCATACTGTGTTGATTTCCATTTGTTAAATAGGGAAAGTGTAAAAGATAATTTTCCTCTTTCAAATATGGAACTAATTTTGCAACAAGTGAAAATCTCACAATGTTGATTTTGCAATAAGCTAGGCTTAGACATGAAGTTAATTCCAATTTTAGCATTTTACTTGAACCATAGACCATTGCAGTGTAGAAAATCCAGGTCCTATCAGCAAGACTTCTTGGTCTGTCTTTGACCAAGCCAAGTCACTAAGTTTTCTGCTGTCATAAATTGTTTC
>SNQJ01S0064725.1:0-19116 GCA_010110895.2 Picea sitchensis
GTCAAGGCTCGATCTTAGCGAAGATCCACAACTAAAGGAGAAGAATCCTCAACTTATCCCAAGAATATCTTAAGTGGTTAGGCCTCTCCAAGCCTATATAAGGAGGCCACTTCATGGTGAAAAGGGAGACATTGAAGGCATCAAACTTATGATCTCATAAGGGAGATATCATTGAAGCATCATTATCTTGGCCTGTTTCTTTCAAGGTTTTGTTTGTTCTACATGAACTTGTCTCTAATAAATAGATCCGATTTCAAGATAATCTTAGTAGAATAGGAATTTTGTTCTGTCTTTGTTTGTTTGCAGGACTTATCAAGGAGCTTAGGGATCAAAGCTCATCTCGAACTGTGCGAGCATGAACATCATTTAAAAGGTACTCCTTTCTTCCTCTTCTCTATACTTTAGTTTAACTAGATTTAAAAGGATGTCAGTGACCAACATTAGCACCCTTTCTGTCTTGGTCTTAGGAGTCTAGAGCCCAAGAGGGAATCCACTTGTCCACAAGGGGATTCTCTTGTAACAAAAATTGGCAACTCCACTAGGGACCGAAGCTTTCAATTTTGGTTTCCTAGATCTTTTTTTAGCCTATGCTCATATTTTTTGACCTTATTCATACTATGTCTCTGATTCTTGGATGTGTCGATTGACCTTTTATTTCATCCTATACACTTTGAATTTCTGAGTTTGCTTGAATTTTTGGATTTTTGGGCATTTTTCTGAATTTTAAGAGGCTAGCACCCCCCTACATTTGCTACCAAAGTGCTGGCGCTCCCTGCCAGTCTTACACAGAATGTTGCAACACTCTGGTGCCCTTGACACTAGAGCACTGCCCCTTTTCTATTTAAAATATTGTAGGTGTTTAGTCTCTGAGTTCATTTTCTTGTTGTTTGCACTTGCTCAGAGTCCTTACAACCTCAAAACATCTTTTTCTTGACCTTCAACACTTTGTTTTCTGAGAATTGATCACCCTTTGTTTGGATTTTTGGCATTTTTTCCTTACTTTGAGTCGCTCTTCTCCTTTGAGGAGTTGGAATCAAATCATTGTTTTCTTCTCATCTATCTAACTGAATGAAAACTATGGTAAGGAAAATCAGAGATCTATGAACCATTCTATTTGATCTTTGAGGTCAGTTTTTCAACATTTCTACTTTGTTTGAGATTTTTGGTTTTCTTTTTGGATTTGGTTTTCTTTGTGTTTCTTGTTTGATCACAACGAGAGAGTGTATTTGTTTGTGTGAAGTTTTCTTCTGATTGTTTAAATATCATTGATCTTAAAGTCTGATTGACATAGGAAGCCTTGCATCAAATTGATTATCATTCACACATAAGAAAAAGGATATGTTTTTTTCTGATTGGTTTTTGGATCTTAGAACAATTTTATGAAAAAATTTAGCATGATATTGGATTTGATTGAGAAACAATTGCATGACGTTACTACATCTTAGTGTTTGACAATGAAAATAACATTTTTCTCCTTCCCTTAAATAGGCATTGATTGAAATAAAAGGTTGTTTTATCATTTCTTATGCATTTTTGGGGGAATTGAGTCATTATACCATCAAGTTTCACTTTCATACACCCTTGAGTAAAGAACAACTGCAAAATTACGGATAATTAAAATTGATCTAAAACTTTTTGTTTTTAGAATCTTCCACCAACATTAGACTAGGATTAGCACTTTGGATTAGGTTGTGAGTACAACTCTCCAAAGTATTCAAAACAAACATTAGCATATTGCGATAGGGAGAGAAAATCCAATTGTCGTATAAGATTTCTGGGGTCCCCCTCTCACACAGGGGTTATGCATGAGGTCGCGTTCGAGAGAGTTACGAAGATTATCCCTCCGTGGTTCAACCGTTCGTAGTAGTCATATCGTATATTGGGGGTTCTTCTTGAGGTTCAACTATTTTCATTTGTTCTCTGTGCTTCGTGAATTACGAATCCGTTCGGGGTCCTTTGGAGTTCTACTGGTCCACTTGTCCTCAGTTATCTCAAAGGATTTTGGACTTATTATCCTGTCCATACGTTCGGACTGGACTGTCGACTATACCCACCCAGGGGATGACTACGAGTTGGTGTCCTTAGTATCCATAATATTTATGTTCTTACAAAAGGTGACAATAAAGATAAGTCTCACTGTACTTGGAACAGACATTGGTCAAACTCACTCGGGCTCCTTGGAGGGTAAATCCACAATTACTATGTGGAAGCTTACACCAAGGCGTAATTCTGTTAAGTAGGTCATCATCGTAACTGTTCCACCCACTTATATCATAGCCCCTTCTTGACCTGATCATGCGACGTTGGATTTCATCCCCAACTAGTACGATCATCGAGAGAAGGTTTTCTTTGCTTGGTTTAATTCCTAGATTTTTAGTGTATGCTGTTTTTTTTCATTAGTTGGCCATAGATTTATTTTTTCATTCATTACTTAGCTCAAGAAACATCAAACTTCGTTGTTCACATAGGATGCAAGGGTTACCCCCGAAAAATCTTGAGGGTTATCTACCTTTGCTTCCCAATTGTTCAGAAGGCCCTCCTGAGGCTCACAACGAACTAGGCTCTGAGGTTGGAAGCACACACTCTCTGGAACAGTTTCGAATTGTTTTTGATTCTTTGGAATCTTTTCGAATCAACTCATCTTTGAGTATTAGGAGAGAACCACATATGTTGAGGGTGAACTCGTCTGTAGAGGTTGTTGTTATTGAAGAGACTGAGGTACCTACGGGACCTCATGCAGGATATGGAGTAGAGGATCCCTTTTTCCAAAGTGAATCATTTAGGACCTTGACTCATACTATTGAAACCTCTGGTTTTGGTTCTGTCCCTTTGATATTCCATGATCTATACGGTAACCTAGGACCGAGTCCCGATTGACCCATGGAATCACAAGTGCCTGAGACATCTGTTAGTTATATGTTACCTTTAAATCACTTTACTATTACGACTAGTAATGTCATCACCATTGTAGATCAATTGTTGATTGGTTCTCACTCGAACCCTAGTATCCAGATGGACCATTCCACTATGGTCCTACATGTTGCTACAATCCCCACCGGAAATGTGACACCATCCCAGGCTTTGATTGGAACACCACTTAGACAAAATCTGTCAGTTCCACTTGGGTACACAACTTTGAATCCTACCATTACCAACACTACACAGGTTACACCTGGAGGTTCTATCCCTCCACCTTTGTTTGGAGGAACTGGTCTTGGTGGCTCTAATCCGGTTGGAGTCTCCGGTCATTCATTCACTTATGGTTTCCAGCTTCCTCTGGGCACTCAACCTCTGCTTGGGGGGAAAAATCAGACTAGATTCCATAACCCTTTGTATGGACAAAATGTGACACCAAATCCTTGGCACGTTCCTTTTCCAGGAAATCCGCTATTCCCTGAGGGGAAAAATCCTCAAGGAAAACAACAACCTTATCCTCCTTATGGAAAAAATTCCTATCCACCTTATGGGAAAACCCATCAATTGACGTATAATCCTTAGAACCCATCAGTTTATCCTCCCTATGCACACGTTTCTCAACCATCATCGAATCCTGGTTATACTGGTTATCAACAACTGAATGTAGGAGGACCTATTAGATATAATTATCCACCTAACCCAATTTACGGTCCTACTGGTGTCCCCATGACACACCAGTATCATCCTCACGTTAACTGACAACTACCATTTCTCGTAACTCTAGATCTCTCAGATTTGTCTGAGTTAACCAATGATCCTATATTGCATTATCCTTTTTGGCCAGTCATCCCTACTAAATTACCTTCCGATATTCCAAAATTTGATGGTAAAGCTGGAGAAGACCCAAACAATCATGTGATGACTTTCCATTTATGGTGTTCATCAAACTCCTTAATGGACGATTCTATCCATTTACGTCATTTTCAGCGAACACTTACGAGCTCAACAGCCAAGTGGTATATCGAACTTCCATGTGGTTCTTTCCAAGATTTCAACTCCCTTTCCATGTCCTTTCTCACGCACTTTCAACTACCCATTCAATATGAGATGGGTACTGAACTCTTGACCTCCCTTCATCAGATAAACTCCATACATATCTTTGATCATATTCATGAGTGGAGACGACGACAAAGGTTGATCAAAGAAGTCATTCCTAACCAGTTATTGGCGGAATGTTTTACTAAATCACTGTTACCCCCGATTGCTTACCCCCGATTGCTCGTGATTTCCCCATGGGTGGTGTTTTCAGCAAGGAAGAGACCATTTCTATGGCTCAATACTTAGATTTGGTTTATTCCCAATATGGTAATTTGTATGAGTTAATCCCAAATGCTACCTGTGCAATTACCGGTCCATCTAAACCATCATCCGCGTCACATGTGGATGGATTTATCGACTCCATCAAAACCCAATCTGTTTCCCAATCAACTAGAATGACAAGTCGATCTGCTTCGACATCCCCTCCCAGTTTGACCCCACCCTCCTCGACCTCCCCCAAAACTCAAATATCAGAGGTGAATGCAGTTCAAGATTCCCCCTCACAACAATCTGAAGGTAAGAAGAAGACAAAAAACAAACCAAAGAAGAATAATAACACTGAACAATCGAAAGCTCAAAACCCACCACCTGCTACCGAAAATCAACCACAATGGAAGACAAAATTCCCATGTCTTATTTGTGGTGATGATCACTACACTCAAGACTGTCCACATCGTGATGAAGTGACCAAATTTTTTAAAGGGAATTCCCAACTTGTCATGCTTACTCATCCTTTTCCTCAGCAACAATCTATGGTTGCTCAAACCCCCTCTCTAGGGGGAAGTTCTAGCCACCCTTCTCATGATGAAGCTTAGACAAGTGTCCATATTTATCTATTTAACGGGATTGATTTAACCACCCGCTCTACGACCTACGACACACTAGTTAAACCTGACAAAGGAAATGTCACTAACAGTACTTTACCAGATCCATCACCATCCTCTGTTATTCCTCCATCCATTAGTCCTCCATTTGGACCACTTCAAATCGAGAAACCTGTGTTCGACTCTATCTTATGCCCTCCTAAGAGCACTATCCATAAATCTACCTTTAATCCTAGTTCATGTGCCACCTAGAACTACAACATTGTTGAAGACTCATCTCAAGCCCCGTGTTTTGTAGGTGAATCCCCCTGCAAACAAGTGGATTCCCTCTTGGTATCTAGACTCCTAAGGCCAAGAAAAAAAAGTTCTTAACATGGACACTGACTTCCTTTTAGATATAATCAAGCTAATAAATGAAAGAGAAGGAGAAAGATATGTACCTTATTAACGACATTTGTCCTTGCAAAGTCCAGGCTGAGCTTCGATCTTGAGCTCCTTGACAGGTCCTAGAAAACAAACAAAGGTACAAAAGACTTCCTACTCTACTGAGATTAGCTCAAACATAGATCCATCTACTACAGACAAACTCATGTGGAACAAGCATAAGTTTGAAAGAAACAGGCCAAGCATTGATTATTAATGAGAACAAGTAAAAGTAATTACAATCCTTTGAATGAAGGTGCAACATCTTCTTCCAGTTCTCCTTTTCCAACCCCTTTGCTCAAGTAATCTCCATTGATTTATTTGATTACATCTCAGTCATGATATCATAAGTTTGATGTAATTCTCAATCTCCATCCCCTTTCTGTCAATACCACTTACAGGATCATAAGTTTGGTATCAATCTCTAGTCTCTACTCCATGTACCTTTCACAATGAGAAAGCCTCCTTATATAACCTTGGAGAGGTCTAACCACTTGAGATATATTTGGGATAATTTGAGTATTCCTTTCCTTCAGTTGAGGATCTTCCCTAAGATAATTCCTTGACCATCTATTCGAATCCAACCACCTTCAGGAATTGAGGGATTCTTCCTTGATTTTCCTCAACAAACCCAAAATTTTCTCAGAAAAGGGTAGCGCTCCCCAAAAAGGGTGCATAGGGTGCTCAAACACTCCCCCAAAAAGGCCCAGGGAGCACTAGTACTCCATGACAGTGGGTAGGGGAGCGATGCTCTCCAAAATCCATTTTTGAGTGGTTCTTTCAGAGGCAAAAGGCTTGTACTCCCTGTCAAGTGATCTCTCTTCTTCAAAACTAGTATTTGAGGTGTATTAAGTGTCTTTATGATGTCGTTAGAGGCACGACATAGGGAAGATGGTAGTATGATGTTTGTGACACTTGAAAAACTTATATTCAAGATGCGACACTTGTGGACAAGATGCGACACTTACAACACTGGTAATGACAACACTTGTGACACTATTGAAGTGAGTAATTTTGATGTGTAACATATTGCCCCCCAAAGTACGAAGTTAGAAGATGTGATGACTGAAGTACTTTTTAGACTTTTTCAAGCAAGGGTATGGATGCAGAGAAACTAGAAAAAGCTGCACGCAACCATCAAACAAATATTATGACATGTTTCAAACCCAAGGCAAGCATACCTATGCTTGAGTGATAAATACTTTTTAGGTATGGCCGCCATAAAATACACTGCAGATCCATAATTATATTGAAAAAAGGTATAGCCACTGAAGATACAATGTGGATCTATACTCTTATGACCTGAAATGATTGTAGCCACAAAGAATACATAGTGGATCTACGAGATGACAAGACATATCCACGACAAATACAAAGTGGATCTATGTAACAATATATGTGTCATAGTTCAAAAGAACTCCTTCAAAACCTAGGCAACGTATACATAAGAGTGAAAGCTCAACCCAGGGTCTTCTTACCGATCTCGCTATAGTACGAATCTAACCATGTGAAAAGATGTCTTGATGTCGAACATGGCAGAAAACACTTGATTACCGGTCAATGATGTAAACTGTTAACAAGCACGAGAGAAATCACCATTAATGTCAATGACTCCCAAGGTACTCTAGTACATTCCGATGAATGTGAATAGATGAGTTGAAGTCGAACTTTTGTGGAATCATCCGATCAGAGGTCAATGATGTAAACCCATTGTCGGACATGAGGAGAGGCCTGCCATTGAGGCATGCAGGTCCCAAGGTACTAACTGGTTTCTAAGTCTAGTTCCCAGATAATGTGTTGAAGTTGATAGGAATAGACTCATCGAAGGAGGGCCTTGATGTATCCCCGATCAATGACATGAAAATGGCACAGAGATGTAATTGGTAGATCAAATGAACATGGAATGACATGGGTATTGAAACAATATATTTGTGATGGCTGACTCTCGAGGTAGATACTTCCCTTGAAAACTGAGGCACAACAACATAAACTTGACATGGACCAAAACTTGATAATGCAGTGGATGTTGTGACTTTCATCAGGTGACCCAAAGGAGTAAAATAAACTCAGAGGATTGGCTCAGTGCAGAGGTTCAACAGATTAAAATGCATGAAAAGACAAAGTGTCGTGTTCAAGGGAAACCGTAAGACCTACTTGTAGTGTTCTCAAAAACTGCTTGGCTTGCTTCTTTCAATTTCCCCCCCCCATCCAGATAGACGAGTACCTCTTTTTAATTTAATGAGCTCGAGGAGGGTAACACATGCTCGATATGACTCACCTTCGGTAAGTCCCTCTTCCTTTGTTTAGATAACTGGAAGAAGTAAGGGTTTGGTCTCGTATGGACCCTTCAATGTATGATTGTTTAACGAGTCTAGAGAAGGTAAACTCAGTGGTTTCTCATATTTAGAGAGTCTGAAAACAACTTAAAGATGACTCCAATATTGTCCTTTTTCGTAATGTTAGTCTTGCGAGGCCAAAAAAGAGATAAATTATCACTCAAAAGATTCCCTTTCAATCCTTTTAACAAGTGGGAAAAGAAGAAAGATCACTCAAAAATCTTTTCATGTTTAGAGAGGCTGAAAAGAGCTTAAAGACAACTCCAGGGGGTTCCTTTTTTGTATGTCCATGCGAGTCCCAAAAAGTGATAAAAGTCTACTCAGTTACATTCTCATGTTTTTTTGAGCATGAGAAAGAACAAAGACCAATATCGGTATGCCCTCAGCTTGAAATCTAGTGGCTTAACTCTAGAATGATCATCAAAGGCTGGAGACATGCCCTCCAAGCTTCAATTCAATCACCGACTTTGAGGTTGTCACCAATTTCTCTACTAGACAGAGAAAAAGGATAAGATTGGATGAAAATAAGGTTCAAGAGAGGTGAATGTTTCATTTTTTAACGAGATTGACACAGGAAAAGAACTATGCTCATGGCTCCGAGTTCAATCCCCATATTTTTGTTTCATTTTTTAACAAGCTTGCTACAGAGAGGAAGACTATGCTCAAAGCTTCTGTTTCATTTTTTAATGAGCTTACCACAGAGAAGAAAAACTATGCTCATAACCTCTGTTTCATTTTTAAACGAGCTTTCTACAGAGAAGATAAACTATGATCGTGGACTCTCCTTGATCATGGATTCCAAGAGAATAATGCTCTAGAAGGACACCATGTCAAGGGACAAAACTCGGTCATGGAGTCCAAGAGATCTTCACATGATGGAAGAAAATCACTCTAGAAGGAACACATGTCGAAGGCTGCGACAGGGGTAAGGATATCAGGTTCCAATAACCCTTCTGAAGGGATCACCATGTCAACTACCAGATCCAAATCATCGGGAGTCGAATTCATGGGAGACAACGCCACATAATTGACATGCGGCGGGGGCGATACTGTCATCATATAAGAACCATTCATGGAGGTAATATAGTCAAGACTGATGAAGGAAAGTTGATTAATAGTTGCAATTATTATATCATGAGGGAAAGATATCACACGAAAAAGAGTGGACACAATAGCTTTCATGGAATAGACATAATCTTGCCCAAGGAGTAGAGCGAAATCCAAGGGGTCTCAGACTACCATGACATCAATAAAGATATTTTTCCCTCCCAAAGTTACCAGAAACTGAGTAAGGGTCCCTAAAGGTTGACTAGTTCTTCTGTTAAAAGATAACAGATTCTGTGTAACCGACGGAAGCTGAGGACAACCCAAAGCATGTCAACCAATAGAGGACAAAATACTAATGGACGCACCTTCATCTATCAATGTTTGAGGAACATCCTGACCACAAACCAATACTTTAATTTGGAAAGGAATGTGAGAGGGAAGATGAGGTCCAGTTAGTGCACCCCAATCGAAAAGGATGGCCTCATTGCTTGGAGGGGGTTTCACGGGAGAAGGAGGAATGCCCCCCAGCATGGTAGATTCTGTATCAATGATAAAAACATGGGAAGTATCGGATTTACTCTCTATAGGGAGAGTAGGATCGATCGATGATGGGATCAGATCGACCATGTTGGCACTCTTTAGAGGAAGAGTGGGATTGATCGATGATGTAACCAGAGAAATCACTTTGGCACTCTTTGGATGAAGGGTGGGACTGACCGAGGAAGGGACTGGATCAACCACTTTGGAACTCATCAAAGGAGGAGTGGGATCGACCGATGAAATAACCGGATCGACCACTTAGGTTTCATTCCCCAAGGGGAGAATGGGGTCGATGGGTGGAAACAGATCGATCACTTTGGTGTCACTCTCTAATGGGAGAGTGGGGTCGACCAAGGATGAAAATGGATCGACTACTTGGGTTACACTCTTTTGATGAAGAGTAGGGCTAATTGATGATGGAACCAGATCAGCTACTTGGGTTTGTGGCTCAATCGAGGATGAAACTATATTGACCACCTGATCAACCGGACTGACCGGGGATGGAACCGGATTGACCAGTCCTTCAACTAATGATGGGTTGGGGGAAATATTACGATAACGTTTTGGAAGTTGAAGTTTTTCCAAAAGAGAAGAAGCCTCATCCATATGAGGATAAAGGTGAGAATAATGATCACCTTTACATAACATGCAAGGGAATTTGACAATTATCTTCTTCTTACCAACCTAAACATCACTAGTTAATGGGGAATCACCAGCATGTCTACTAGAGGACGATGATGCAGAGGACCACATTTCTAAGACCTTGGGAATACCAGGGAAATCCCTTAGAAAGTGGTCACCCTTATAAATACTGCAAGGGAATTTTGGTTTCAGATTATTTATTTTAATCTTGTTGACCTCGTCAACACTCCCAGTATTATTAACAGTAGCTGGTTGCTTGGATCCAACATTTGATGTTGGTTGAGCATTGGTCCTTTTTGGGATCTTCTTCTTTTTCTCTTTCTGTTTCTTCTTCTTCTGATCAACCTGGCTATTTGCTTTAGAGCTTTCACTAGGTGAAGAAGGAGAAAGGGAAGGAGACTTAATGGGTGAAGAAGGAGAAAATTCGACATGAGGTTGATCTGTGGGTGGTGTACTGACATCTAAAGTATTATGTGTAGTTGAAACATTGGGAGGATTCGAGATCACCAGAGTGGGGAACAACCAAACCGGTAATCCGATGGTGAGTCCCGAAAGACTTAGTGTGGCAATGTACAGAGGACCAAAGTTTCCAAATGAAGGAAAGGTATAAGGTTCCACAAAAGAAGGGCTTCCTCCATTGGTACTCTCAGGATTTGATGCCATTAACACTAACTCGACCTAAGGTCCACTAAGTAACACAACCAACACACCCTATGAATCTGAGAAGCAAACAATCAAACAAAACCTTTCCACAATGAAACTAGTATTCGGTGATGAAATCCAACATCGCGATATCAAAATAGGAAGAGGCAGGGATAGAGTGGGTGGATTAGTTACGTTGGCGACCTGCTTAATGGACTAACGCCTTGGTGCAAGCTTCCATGCAATAATTGTGGATTTACCCTCCAAGGAGCCCGAGTGAGTTTGACCAACGTCTATTCCAGGTACAATGAGACTTCCCTTCACCGTCACCTTGTGTGAGACCCAAACGATTATGGCTACTAAGGTCACCAATTCGCAGTCATCCCCTGGGTGGGTACAGCCAACAGTCCAGTTGAAACGTATGGGTAGGATAACAAGTCTGAAATCAACTTGAGAGGCTCCCACACATAAACATGGGTATACCCTCAAGTGACCCCCAATATGTGATCCGACTACTACGAGCGGTTGAACCACAGAGGGATAATCTCCGTAACTCTCTCGAACATGACCTCGTGCGTAACCCCTGTGTGAGAGAGGGGTCCCAGAAAGCCTATATGATAATTGGATTTTCTCTCCCTATCACAATATGCTAAGTTTTTATGATAGCTTTGGAAAGTTATCCTTTCAACCTATTCCAAATCCCTACACCTTAAACTAATGTAGGTTTGCTAACAAAGATGTAAAAATTATGATAAATTTTAGTTAAGTGTTGATTTTAGTGGATGTTGTTTACTCAGAGGTGTATGAGAGTGTAAACTGAGGATATTATGACTAAGTTCCCAAAACATGCATAAGAAATGATAAGAAATCTTTTATTTCAATGAATGTCTAATTAAGGGAAGGAGAAAGATTTTCCTTTCATTGTCAAACACTAAGATGCAATGAACTCATGCAATAGTGCTCAATAAGGAATCCAATGCAATGCTAAAATGTTTATATGTGACTGATAATCATTTTGATGTAAATCTTCCTATGCTAATCAGACTTCAAGAGTTGTGAGATTTAAGAAATCTGGAAGCAAACTTCACATAAACCAAAAGACACCCTTGTTGTGATCAAACAAGAAACAGAAACCAACTACTCAAAAGGAAGGAGAAATAGCTTGGAAAAGATGACTCAAAGATCATAAAGAAAAGTACAAAAGACCTTTGAAACTCCTTACAAAGTTTTCACTCACTCAGATAAATGAGAAGAAAACGACAAATTGACTCCAAATCATGAAGGAGAGCTCCCCCAAAAGGGGACACAGAGCACTCCAACACACTATGTAAGGCTGCAAGGGAGTGTCAATGCCCTGGTGGTAAGGACAAGGGAGCGTTGGCCTCTCAGAACTCAAAAATGTTCACAGAAATCCAAAAAACGCAGAGAAAATGCAAGAATTCGGAGTGTAAGATGGATCCAAGAGCCAACAATCACATATAAGGATGAGAGACACATCATGGAGAAGGTCAAATGAGTGGGCAAAGGGATAAAACAAGATATGGGAAAGGAAACAAAAATCAGAGCTCTTCCCCAATGGAGTCGCCAATTTATGTTGTAGGTGAATCCTCCTACAGAAAAGAGAATTCCCTCTTGGTCTCTAGACTCCTAAGGCCAAGAAAAAAAAGTGCTTAACATGGACACTGACTTCCTTTTAGATCTAATCAAGATAATAAATGAAAGAGAAGGAGAAATATAGGTACCTTATTAGCGACGTTTGTCCTTGCAAAGTCCAGGCTAAGCTTCGATCCTGAGCTCCCTGATAGGTCCTGCAAAACAAATAAAGGTACAAAAGACTTCCTACTCTACTGAGATTAGCTCAAACATAGATCCATCTACTACAAACAAACTCATGTGGAACAAGCATAGTTTGAAAGAAACAGGCCAAGCATTGATTATTAATGAGAACAAGTAAAAGTAATTACAATCCTTTGAATGAAGTTGAAACAACTTCTTCCAGTTCTCCTTGTCCAACCCCTTTTCTCAAGTAATCTCCATTGATTTCTTTGATGGAATCTCACTCATGAGATCATAAGTTTGATGTAATTCTCAATATCCATCCCCTTTCTGTCAACACCACTTACAGGATCATAAGTTTGGTATCAATCTCTAGTCTCTACTCCATGTACCTTTCACAATGAGAAAGCCTCCTTATATAACCTTGGAGAGGTCTAACCACTTAAGATATCTTTGGGATAAGTTGAGGATTCCTTGTCTTCAGTTGAGGATCTTCCCTAAGATAATTCCTTGACCATCTATTTGAATCCAACCACCTTCAGGAATTGAGGGATTCTTCCCTGATTTTCCTCAACAAACCCAAAATTTGCTCAGGAAAGGGTATCGCTCCCCCAAAAGGGTGCACAGGGCACTCAAACACTCCCCTAAAGAGGCCCAGGGAGTGCTAGCACTCCCTGGTAGTGGGTAGGGGAGCGATCCTCTCCAAAATCCATTTTTTAGTGGTTCTTTCAGTGGCAAAAGGCTTGTACTCCCTGTCAAGTGATCTCTCTTCTTCAAAAATTGTCTTTGAGGTGTCTTAAGTGTCTTTATGATGTCGTTAGAGGCAAAACATAGGAAAAATGGAAGTATGATGTTTGTGACACTTGCAACACTTATAGTCAAGATGCGACACTTGCGGACAAGATGTGACACTTACAACACTCGTAATGACGACACTTTCAACACTATTGAAGTGAGTAATTTTGATGTGTAACACCGTGTGCTATGTTTGCGTTAGAAGTTATACAAAATTTCCCCAATAAACGTAGAACTCTCTTGGGTGTTATTGGTACTTTTGATCCTGATTTGTCTAACAATATTATGTTTAACCTGGATAATTTTATGTCTCGACTCTCCCACCAACTTGCTTTCCAAATTGATGTTGTTGTTCACAATCAACAAATTCACTGTACCATCTTGGATGAGGGAGCCTCTACTTGTGTCATGTCTTTAGAATGCTGGAAAGGTTTAAAATCACCCACACTTAAAAAATCCCCAATGATGTTGCACACATTCAATGGGTGAGGTTTTCATCCCCATGGACTCTTGTAGTCTCGGTCCGTCCAGTTGGGGGGAAAAACCGTCACCGTTGACGTCGAGGTGGTCAATGCTCCCCTTGATTACAACTTGTTACTTGGAAGAAGTTGGTTTTATGCTATGACTGTCATTGCTTTTGTCGGTGTTTCGATGTGTACAATTTCCTCATCAGGTAAAAATCTTCACTATCGATCAGTTAGATTTTTGTACACCCGACGCTCGCGCTCCCGCTACCAACAATATTCCATTCTTGGGAGATCACAAGATCAAGTATGAAAGTGTTGGTGTAGGATTGTTAAAATATTCCACCCTCATGGGTACCTTCCCTACACCACTTCCTCCTACAACGCATCATATTGCCACAATCAATATGATTTCGACTACGACTTATCATTCTTTGGAATCATCTAATCCCTGGATTGTACCTAGTCCTCTAGAGTTCAATGTGCTAGGTGACACCATGCCACTTAGTCCAATCGAGGCTTCATACATTGCTATTCAATCAGCCTCTCCCTCTTCGGATGACCAACATCTCTTGGCACCTGACACCTACTCGATGCCATCTTGGTTAAATTCCTTGACATCTTCTTTTAACTACATTTCTCAAATATTTCCATTCAATGAATCTGTCATGGAAATTATTATCATCGATGACGTACCTTGGGACAATAACCATCATCGATCCTCTTTTCTTCCACCTCTTGAAGAAATATAGGAATATATACACTCTATATTTCCCCCCCGATGTTGTCGAATTTCCACAATCACCCATACTTACACAAGATACTATTTATGAAGGGAATTTAGGAAACATTACCTCTACGGTCGTTATTGACATTTTGATCAAGGAAGGTTTCATGGAAAATATTAATCTCGGTGTTAATTGTTCACCCGAGGAAGTGGTTTCTTATACCACTTTATTTAAAGAATGTTGCGATGCCTTCGCTTGGAGATACGAGGAAATGCCACGGATCGATCCTTCAATCATTGTGCATGAGATTAAAACCTACCCAGGTGTAAAACTTGTTCGATGGAAACTCCACCCGGTCCATCCTAAGAAGACCACGACTATTAAGGAAAAAGTTGAGAAATTATTGAAATCTGGCTTCATCTATCCTATCCCTTTGACGGAATTGGTTTCGAACATTATTCTGGTTACTAAGAAGCAAGGGACCATTCGTGTCTGTGTTGATTATAGGGACCTTAATAAGGCTTGTCCGAAAGACAACTACCCTATGCCCTTCATCGACCAGATCATTGATAATTGCGCAGGTAGCGTGATTTTCTCTTTCATGGATGGTTTCTCAAGGTACAACCAGATTGACATTTTACCTACTGATCAGCATAAGATGGGCTTCATTTTCCCGTGGGGAACTTTTTCTTATCGGAAACTATCGTTTGTCCTAAAAAAAATGGTGCCACATTTCAGTGGGCCATGTCATATGCTATTCACGATATCAAACATATTGTGGAACCTTACCTCGGCGATTTATCGACCCATGCATCATGTCGATCAGACCATTTTGGTCATCTACAGGTTATTCTTATTCAATGTCGGTTCTACCGCATTCGTTTGAACCCACATAAGTGTATATTTGTTGTCGAATCAGGTCGACTCCTCGGCTTCGTTGTTTCCAAGGACGGGATTCGGGTGCATCCCTTAAAAATTAAAGCTATCCTTGCTTTACCTCCACCTAATAATCTAACACAACTCCTAAGTTTGCACGGGAAAGAAAACTTTCTTTGTCGTTTCATTTGTAACTACACTAAGATTACCAAAGGATTTATGTGATTGTTGTAGAAAGACATCCATTTCATCTGGGATGACACTGCTCAATGATATTTTGTTTCTCTTAAGAATGAATTGACCAATGCACCTCTGTTGCATCCTTCAAATTATATGCAGGAATATATCCTTTACGTAGAAGCCTCTACTTCCACTATTTCTATGGTGTTAGTTCAAGAGGAACCTATCAGTGAGAAACACATGATATATTATTTGAGCAAAAGTCTATCTGGTCCCCAACTCCAATATTCACATGTTGAAAATTTGGCTCCGACAGTCATCGTTGCTATCCAAATATTTTGTCATTACATTTTTCTACGCACCAGCACAGTTATCACGGACTCTAACCCCATTTATCACATTCTAACACGTCAATTTCTTGGGGGCAAATATTCTAAATGGATCGTCATCCTTCAAGACTTTGATCTCGAATTTGTTAATTCCAAAGCTAAAAAATCTTTGGTGTTTGCGGATCTTATGTGCGAATTTCCCCATGATGATGAAGATACTGAGCCCAGAGATTCTCTCCCCGATGATAGTTTATTCCTCATCAGCATGTATGACCCTTGGTATGGAGATATCCTTCTTTATCTCCAGACCCAACATTTTCATCCTGATATCTCTCGTGAAGAGCGTCGTCGTATCCGCCATCATTCTCGTCTCTACCTTATCGTCAGTGACACTTTGTATTGTCGTGGTATTGATACTATCCTACGATGATGTTTTACTCATGAAGAGGTTGAACGCATTATTAATGACTATCACCTTGGAGCCTATGGAGGTCATCTTTCTAGGATGGATACAACTCAGAAAATCTTACATGTCAGCTACTTTTGGTCTTCTATTTTCAAAGATTGTATTGAGGAAGTCAAAAAATGCCCACCTTGACAATTTTTTCACAAAAATGCACACACCCACCCCGCTCCGTTGCACCCCATTATTACCATCGAACCCTTTTCCAAATGGGGCATTGATTTCATGCAGTGTAAGGCTACCTCATCCGAGGGGCACGGTTACATAATTGTTGTCATCGATTACTTCACAAAATGGGTTGAGGCTATGCCTAGCTTTCTGAATGATGGTCATACTACATCTCTTTTCTTCTTCAGCCACATCATCACTCACTTTGGTGCTCCATAAGCCATTGTCACTGATCATGGTTCACACTTTCAAAACTAGATGATGAGTGAGTTGCATACCAAACTGGGTTTTCTCCATGAGAAATCATCCCCTTATTATTCTCAAGAAAATGGACAAGTTGAAGCCATCAAAAAGGTCCTTAAAACCATGATTCAACGTATGGTAGGGGAAAACAAGACAACTTGGCATATACAACTTTTCTCCGCTCTCTGGGCTTACCGTACTTCAGTGAAAACTACTACTAGATTCACTCATTTCTAGCTAGTATATGACATAGAAGTTGTTTTACCAATCGAGTGAAAAATTCCCTCATTGAAACTCAAAGTAGAACTCCTACCTCACACTTATGCTGAAGAAGAATGCTTCTTACACCTGACCATGTTGGATGAAACATGTCGTGATACTACTCTCGTTAACAAGATGTATCAAAAGCGAATCAATAATCAATACGACAAATTTGTCCACCCTCGTGCTTTTGCAGAAGGAGACCTAGTCCTCATTTATGACCAAGCTCATGATAAGTTAGGAACAAGTAAGTTAGAACCTCTATGGCATGGTCCTTACTTCGTAAAACATGTTTTACATATAGGCGCCTACGAGCTAGTTGACTATGACGGAAGCTCCTTGGGTGAGCCCCGAAACGAGATTTACCTTAAGAAGTACTATGCATAGAACATCTAGCATGTGTACTTTGTACACTATTGTATTTCTAGTTTGGTGTGTCTTTTTCTTTTTCATGCTCGAGTTTTTCTTTAGCCACTTATACTGTGTCTTGTGTTTTCATGCACAGATGACATCTTCCTTTCCTATTTTTGTTAGGTTTGCAGATGGAACTTGGTGCAGATGCAGACCCACTCGGCCCTCCGATTGACGTCCGCTTCACAGGATCGTTCTTTATTTCTATTGAGCCAAATCAACTCTTTCGGATTCCTTGCTGGAATATGCAAGTTGTTGATCCACAAGTCCTTTTTCAGGAGCTCTCCTGTGCGAATAGCACTAGGCGTGAGCCCCTTTACCCCCTAACGACCACAATGTTATGACCAAGGTATTACCCAAATTCCCTTGTCGTAACTTCGCGGCTTCGCGAGTCTAGGCTCTCGATTCTTCCTCCTCAATTTCGTGATACCCGAAGTGTCGATACGGGTATAGCTCCCTTGTGTCAGTGCCCTTCGCGCATGACCATCGGGTAGGCTAACTCTAGCACTTTTCGCTTCTCGTCGTTTCATGAAGTTCGATGTTGAACTCCCGACTCTTGTCTCGCGAATCCCCGATACATGAGAGGTCAATGGGGTGTTGACTTCTTTGAAAAGATGACACATGTCCACCCATCTCTTCCACAGGCCCACCTTGTGACTCTGCCACGTGTCCCTCGTGTTATCTTCACACTTCACGATTTCTCTCCTCAAGCAGTGCCACCTTTGTATCCCTGACACCCGAGTGCCGAGATTTTGAACTCCTCAATTCTCCTTATCGCAGCTCATGACTTCGGGACTTCGGGACAAAATCCTCAACTTTCTTACTGCCAAACTACTGAAATGTCGAATCCCGATACATGTCACCGATAGCTGGCCCCACACACACGTCTCTTCGCCCCTTCGGGACTTTGCCTTTCGCAACCTAGAGTACCCAACCTTTGGGCTCTCGCCTCACAAACCTCCGAGTTCGCGAGATATCTAGATCTT
The DNA here is from genome assembly GCA_010110895.2 of Picea sitchensis. NCBI lineage: Eukaryota > Viridiplantae > Streptophyta > Pinopsida > Pinales > Pinaceae > Picea > Picea sitchensis. Next base: position 18,149 of record SNQJ01S0064725.1, read on the forward strand.
TGCCACCTATCCTCCCTGGATAGACAACTCTGATCCACTTTCCACTTCGCTACTTTCCTTTCACGACTTCACGAACCTTGATGCAAAACCTTCAACCCTTCAACTCACGAAACCCCAAAATGAGATTTCGCGAGCGATCCAACGGCCCTGGCTGACTTGGATCCTATGGCCCTGATTTCTTATGATCTTACGCTTGAGGAAAGATTTTTGTAATGTGCCTTCTTATCTGCAAGATCTGACAACTCTTGTGACTTCGCAAATTCTTCTCAAAGAATTCCAACCGTTCGTTTCTTCCTGGACAATTCCTGTGAATTTAACCAAATATTTCTCCGCGAAACTTACCCGCCTGCAATGCAAAGTTGCTATGCCTCCTTTCAATGCGTCAAGGCACCAACCTTTTGTTCTTTTCTTCAACAACTGTGAAGACCCTATCCTTCTTGAGCTTTCTCCAACTCTGAGTCTTAAAGAAGACTCCCGCATGCACTCCTTACGGTGAATTCTTCAATTACTTCAAAGAATTGAAGTCCTTCGACTCTGTGCACTCCCTGCAGCAGTAGCCCTTCAAAAATTTCTCAAGTTCACAAACTTTAAGAATTTACTCGGTCTGCACACACCTTGCATGGCTCCTGTGCTCAACTTGAACTTCTGCAAGAATGAGAACAGTTGTTATCCCTCCTGAGCTTTCAGAGATAAAACTATGAACTCTCATCAACGCACTCCTTGCAGACAACTTCACTGCACTCCTTGCAGGAACTCTTGCTTAGATAGAGAAACAATTGAAACGCATTCCTTACTCTCTCTCAGACTTCAAACACAAAGCATGAAACCATATACACAACATATAAAGCAAATGTATAACAGAAAGTAAACATACATGAGCATAATATTCAACATGCATACACAGAGAACAAATACGACACCATGAATTTGAATCGAAGCTCTTTCTATTTATTCAAATCTCTGTACAT
>SNQJ01S0064726.1:0-15848 GCA_010110895.2 Picea sitchensis
CTGCATTTTGAATTTGCGAAAACACTTTTTATTTTATTTTTTTTGCTTGTGCACTTTTAGTTTTCTTAAAAGCTTCAGCATAGTTCACAAACGTGTGACCCACAGAGGCCTTGGCGCCATGTCCCTCTTTAATATTGTGTATATCTTAGATGTCACATTTGAGAATCTGCTCGGATATGGGAATTTTAATACATGCTGCTAGTCACTATTCAAGATACATATTCAAAAAGATTGGCATTAATAACTGAAAATATCAAGAACATATGTCATTAAAACGAATCAACAAAAAATGTATGAAAGACTATCCAGCCTTTCTTTTAAATACTTATTTCCATTTCTCTCTATCATCAAAGAGTTGTGCTTTAGGGTGCCTTCGTTCTAATGTTCCTGGTCATGGACATGTAAGACAACTTAGAGATGTGATTGAGGGGCAGATGAAAGAAGAGAGACTGGTTTTATGTGACGTGAGCTTTGAGTAAAAAAAAAACTCTGTTATACAAGAGAAACTCAGAGAGGACGAAAAAAAAGAACAAGTATGTTCTGGTTGGTGTTCTCCCTGTGTTCGATGCTTTGGTTGGTTGAAAAGGCTGCCTAGAGATTTGTTTGTTGAACTTCTTTATTTTCTTGTTGGGAATTGTAATGGATTTTTAGGTTTCCTGCAAGATAGTTCTTCGTTTAAGTATATAGCTTCTTCCAACAACACAGATTTGGCCACTGTATCGAATTGTAGAGATCGCACAAGTATTTGTCTTCCTCGGAGGTTGGTAACATAATTTGTATGGGTGGATAAAACGACAAATTATCACTACAAGAGTTTCTATTTCATATTTTGATGACCTGCACGTGGCTCTGGTAGCCGACTTGATAGAAAGCATGTTCTTTGTCAAAGTTTGTTCAGTTTCCTCTGGATGTAGTTGTAGAGTCCACATATTTTGGCATCACCTCTGAACATTCCAGACCTTTCTGTGGGCCATCATACCTCCCCTGCTATGAGGAAAGATATATTCTGATGCCATCTGCAACATTTGATACACTTGCCAGACCTGTCCTGGTGCATTCTGCAACATTTGATGCACTTGCCACACCTCAACTACCCAAAGAAGTTATGTACCTCAATGGATTTTCATTTTACATCTGGGTTGGACGTTTCTTCCAATTTACTGTAATAAAGTAAAGAAGTTCCACGTACAAATCCTCAGGTAGGCTTCTCAACCAAATAGACGATTGAATACAGGGAGAATACCAGTCACTATATACTTGAATTTTTTTCCCCTGCCTTAATTGTTGTGACATAAAATGACTCTGTTCACTTTGAAATCGACCTGAATCACATTTCTAAGTTGTCTCGGATGTGAATGCTCAGAAACATTGCAAAGAAAACACCTTAAACCCCAACTTTTCGACGACAGAAGGAAATTAATACTTGACAAAGAATGGAATGTTGAATAAGCAGCCATTGCAAGCAAGCCATATCTGGAAGAAACAAGGTATTCAAAAAACTGGGATAGATGTACTTCACAGCATCGATTAAGTACAAAACCCAAAATTGATATTCAACTCGTTTTTTACAAATAAAGAATTTGAACGTCAAGAAAAGTGTGAAGAAGCTTCATCAATGTACATATTTTTAATTGGTCGATGGCAGGAGAAATCACAATCGTTGTCGCAAATAGCCCAGCTGTATTTTGTAACACATCTTATTTGAATATAGAATAATTTCGGTTTATTTCTTAATAGTATTTTCCAATTTCTGGTATTTGTTTTAATTGTATTTTGTACCTTCTTCCCCTGTGTCGTTAAACATGAAGGACAAGCTTTTGTTTCTGCTGCTCACTACTTCAATCTAAATAAAACCTGGTCTGTTTTTTCTTTACATTTTACATTTAAAAATACGTTTTCATAGGCCATACTTATGTGGCGCCGGCTCTGTATTTAAAGGAAGAAATTGGAGGACACGTTATGCTCCCATTCTTCGAGTTCCATAAATAGAATGAATTCATGAGTTACAACAAGGCAGCTGAACTGTTGACACAATGTTCATGTGAAGTATGTTGGATATATTGCACAACTTGTTCTATTTGATAATATCTGTGCATATATACTAATATCAGTATTGTATTTGAAAAAATACAGAAAACTTCCTCTTCGGAAAAGCTTAGGCAGTTATGTTTGGGTTTGCGGTATTAAACAAATATGTCCACTATTCTGTCATATACATCTTGCAGCCTAGGAACTTCCGTAGTTTGCAATTTATGCTTTAATTACTTAAAGTCACAACAAATTTTGATTGCCTTTAATTTAATTTAGATATTGATGTTTATGAAGAGTCGTCGTTTGTTGATGTCATTGCAACAAATACAAGAGGAATAGATGATAAAGAATTTATCTCATTGAGACCACAATGCAAAATTATGTTTCTTGTTGCGCTATGCACATCTTGCAGTCAAAATTTTCCTGGTTTCAACAAAATTTGTGAGCCGAAGAGCATCTTGCAAATTGGGAGATCATTTGCATTTGAAACAGAAATAATCCATTAATATATATTAGTATGAATACTATTCAGATAAATACGAAAACTTTCTCCATTGATAGATACTAGTATGAATACTATTGAAATAGATATCAAAACTTCGTCTTGGCAATACTTAGCCAGTTATCTGGACACCAGGCCCCGGGTTTGCAGTATCCAACACCTATGTCCCTTGTTTCGTCATATACATGTTGCAGGCAAAGAACTTCAATGATGTGCACTTAATGTTTTTTCTAGTGAGAAGCCAACAGAGGTTCGAAAACATTGCCATTAATAAATGACAAAAAAGGTTTTCCCGACTCTTAGATACGTATCTCTTTTCCCAATTTTCTTTTCTCGTCCATTATGGCTTTCTGGTTTTATACTTACTCGTCTTTCTATGTATGGCGGGATGACATGTCTTCATCTCCATCTATATCCTCGCGAGACGAATCCGACTGATCGTTGTTCCATTCCATACTTAGCCAATTTTATGCCCGTCGTTGTGAGGCCGATGCTTGCGAGCCCATCTGCTTATCGTTCCACTATATACATCTTGCATTGAAAAAATATGTGATCTACAATTCTACCATGGGTTCCTCATTTACATTAACTTTGTTCAAAGTATTTATTGTTGATTTGCATCCCTAGCAACTTCGCGTCCTTCCTGACATACATCAACAATGGTCTTACCAGTGACAAGTGGACACAGTGGTACGAAAGATACTTTAGTGATCTGTAATTCATTCCTTAACATCTCCATCTATATCCTCGCACGATGGATCCGATCGAACGCTGTTCCTTTTCATACTTAGCCAATTATATGCCCGCCGCTACGGGGATGATGCTTGCGTAACGAGTTGCCTATCATTTCGCTATATACATCTTGCACTCAAAACATCCGTGATCTACAATTCCACAGTGGGTTCCTTGTATACATTAAGTTCGTTCAAAGTATTAATTGCTTCTTTCCATCCCCAAAAACTTCGCATCCTTCCTGATATACATCAGGAATGCTCTTACTAGTGGCAAGTGGACATAGTGGTATGAAAGATACTTCCGTGATTTGCACTTTATGCGTTAACTGGTGAGAAATCAGTAGGGATTCGCAAGCATTTGCATTAATAAGCAAACACTAGATGTTCTTCTGCGAGATACTTGGTTCTTTTTCCCTTCTCTTCTTCTCGTGTATTATCTAGAATTCCACTGCGAACTTCTCCGTCCTTTTCCCCTTATTTTCTTCTTGTGTATTATGGGACTATAAAATATGGACATGATATTTTATAGAACATGTACAAATTCTGCATTCCATACCTAGCGACATTTTGGATTGCGGGTTCTTGGCCGGGTGGGTGGACTCAAAATTGGGCCTCCATTGTTTCGTGCCCTACAAATAGCACCCCGAGTTCTGCAATATCCAAATTGACAAGCACACCTGCGGAATGGCTAACTCAACATTGCACTTCTATCATTCTATGTCCTCCAAACAATGCTCCCAGTTCCGCGATATAGAAATTGACACACAGAGTGCAGGACTGGCGAGGTGGAGATTGCCATTATTTATGGATGCTAATCCCTATGAAGTATCTAACAGTATCTAAAAAATTATTTTTGTTTTTATTTTTTCCTTGTATAACAGTATCTAAAAAATTATTTTGAATACTAAAATAGCTCTTAGTATTGACAACTGGACATAAAGGTACGAATTAGTCGGGATTGCACTCTCCGCAATATACAAATTGACTACCGGATTCCGACATCGTCTGCTCTTCCATGTTACAGATTATGCATTCCAATGTTTGGAGTGATACAATTAAAAGGTTCGGGCCTTGCCTCCTTTGCAGACACTTTCTCATCCTGTTTTGGATCCTCCTGTTTCCCTGTTCACGAAATATGCAGCTCCAACATTGGTGGGTTGACATATGTTTATCTCCATCTATATAATCAAACAACGAATCCAACCGACCGTTGTTGCTTTCGATGCTTATGATATGTTTCTCTGTTATATACATCTTCCACTCTAAATTTCCATGATCTACAATTCCACTGCTAACTACTCCGTTCTTTTTCCTTTTTTTTTCTTCTTGTGTATTATGGGACTATAAAGTATGGACATGATATCTTATATATCATGTACTAATTCCCATGATATTTTATAGAGCATGTACAAATTCTGCAATCAATATCTAATGACATTTTGGATCGCGAGTTCTTGGGCGAGCGGGCTCAAACTTGGACCTCCATTGTTTCGTGGCCTACAAATAGAACCCATAGTTCCACGATATACAAATTGACAAGCGAACTTGCGGAGTGGATGACTCAACATTGCACTTCCATTGTTTTGTGTCCTCCAAACAACGCTCCTAGTTCCGCGATATACAAATTGACATACAGAATGCAACATTGGCGGGGTGGAGATTGTCATTGTTTACGGATGCTAGTCCCTATGAACTATCTAACAGTTTCTGAAAATTTATTTTGAATACTAAATCATCTCTTAGTACTGACAACTGGACACAGAGGTACGAAACAGTTTGATTGCACTCTCCGCAATATACAAATTGACTACCAGATTTCGACATCATCTGCTCTTTCGTGTTACAGATTATGCATTCAAATGTTCAGAGTGATACAATTAGAAGGTCCAGGCCTCGCCTCCTTTGCAGACACCTTCTCACCCTGTTTTGGATTCTCCTGTTGCAGGGTTCATGAAATCTACAATTCTAGTGCGGTCACTCTACAACTGCTCACAAATGTTTCAAGGTATCTCTCGGTGCCTTCCATCCCCACTAACTTCTTGTGCTTCCAACTGTCCTACCATATCCTCTTCATTGTTACGCGTATTGCACTCAAAATGTTCCAAGACATACAATTTGACCCTCGCGCCCTCACCCTCAATGCTTGTACGTTGTAACCCTATTTTGTAGCTGTCTTTTTTCCCTTGCCCGTGACCTCTGTACTTTCTTACTATGCGATTAGAAACCTTTCATGCTAATAGATGACCATGCAGGAACCGTCAACATTGTCATTAATTGTCGAAAACCTCGAGGATATCTCCCATTATTACGCATTAAACCAAGATGTGTGGAGATTTTTTTGTCCCTTCCAATTGTTCATCTCCAACAAGCGTCCTCGTGTTGGGCCGCTCAAGAAATCTACAATGCTTAATCCCTCATTGCAATATCCAACGTGTTGGCATTTCTATGTATGCAATTAGTATTGTTTAATGTTAACAACGCATCATGTAACATCCATCCAAATTGTCATTAATCAACGAAAGTCTTGAGGACATCTCCCATTCACATGCTTTCGACCAAAATTTGCGCAGGGTTATATCATCCCTTCCAACTTTTCATTTCATTCATCGGTTGGAACAAATAAATATTCTTGTAGAGTTATGGCACCAGGTCGACAACATTTTTGTGGAGATACAATAAATATGTTCGCACAAGAGGACCAGAGCTTTCAGTGGTCCAGGGCATACTTATACTATTCATCCTGTTCCGCCCAAAACGAAATGATTTGGACCTCTAGAATCGCTCGTGCAGGATGCGTTCCTGAGGTTTTTGACTCTAAGGAGGTGGTCTCTTGGTGCACCAAAAAATATATTCCAGGCCAAAGAATTATTCCACTACGCGACCATTCTCCTTTTTCTTTGTCGCCTCGGCTCTTCCGTGAGATGTTAAAATTGTCGAACCCAACATTGACGTTCAGAGGACAAGACTGCAAACAGTTTCTATAAAAACACTATAATGGGTTGTACATCTTAGCAAACTTCCTCGAAGAACCGACAATAGTTCCTGAAGATATCACAAGGCTGCAGGTAAGTTCCTTTAGAAATCCATTTCGGGAAATTTCCTGGCTAGTTACAAGAATAACGGGGCAGACATCCACATCAAGCATTTCCCATATAATTATTTATATTTCGTATTTCACAGTCAATGAACAATACATTTTCGATTGGGGGGAGCTAATTTCGATTGGTCTCTGCTCCCAGTTGTCACGATTCAAAGAATCGGATAAATTTTATATGTCATCCTACTTGATTTTCACAATTGTGTATTGTTGTTCGTTTCCAAAACTTTCTCTTTCCAATAAAATAAATCGTGGATTCGACCTAGTAACATTCTGACACGAGGCCCTATGGATACACAAGGCCTCCCATGTTTTTTATGAAGTTTTTAATGGCTTTGTCTCAGTTTTCAAAGATTTATTGTTAGGCAAGGATGCTCCGCGGATGTCTGGCTAGGCAACCAAGTTTTTGAACAGGAAGGGAACACTTGAGCAAGAGGAAAATCACAGTGTCCTCATGGTCTTTGGATCTAAGGAAAATACTTCCTTCCTTCCATGCCACATCACAGACAAGATGTTTGTTGCATAAATAGCAAGGCAATACAACCATTGGTTGCATTTTTTCCATGACAAGAAAAAAAAATAGTTCATTCCTTTGCCCTGGAAAGTCGGAGACTTCGTGTGCAGAAACATCAACAAGATTGACGAGTTTGCTGCCCATTTCAAGAAATTGAACCTAATGTACGATAAAAGGCTAAAAGGGTTCAACCCTAATGGCATTTTTTGAGAACATTTACTGGGTGTTGGATTTAACACCTCTTTTATCCATACACACCTGACCCAAGACAGGAACAATGTCGACAACAATCTTGCTTTTGTCGATTGCGATGCAGAGAGATTGCAAAGTGCCACTGAATTGTACAGACAACATGGAAAAGTATCCAGTGAGAAGAGTACCCAGTCCCCCACCAACGCTCCCAAAAGCATGACATCACAGAGCATCGCTTCGACGGTCCACCCCAGTAAGAAAGCAACCTAGTAATCTTCGAACGAAGGAGGAGATAAGAACCCTCCTGGCATAAATATTGATAGTTCTCACAAAATTCCACTCATGAAGAAGAGAAAAAACAATGTAGGGTAGGAGGAGGAACCCCAAATTGAAAGTGGAAAACTACAACTTGAAATTGAAGCTGAGCACATGCAAAAAATTGGGTCGTCTGCGGTGGAACTATCAGACACCGACTTTTTTGACATAGATGAATCCTTCGTAATCCAGAGCGCTATTTTTGACAGTCAATCTAAAAGTCTAGTCATTGAAAAGAGAGATGTAACAAACATGAAAGGCATATCTTGCGCAGAGATCAACTTTAGCGAAATGTCCCCATCCCAAATCTGCCAATTTCACCAGGGAACTGGTGACATTCTTCGTGATTCCATTGGAGTAATTGAGATAGAAAATGCCAATATGAAACATCGCCTTAATGAATTTGAGCAGGCTTTCCTTGCAACTCCAGAATTTGCTAGTCCTTTGGCAAAAATCGTGCCTGCTACCATTGTAGCGAAGATGAAAGTATCCTCTACCCTCCTTGCATGCTCTAGATCCCTTATAGAGAATAACATCAACAAAAGAATGCAGGTAGTTACTGAAGCCTGGGAAACATCGCAAAATTTAGTTTCCTTCGGAAAGAAGGCCAATGATTTGCTGGAACAATTGGAGATGAATTTAAAAAATGAGCAGCTTTTCTGTGATCAGGTACTGGCCCCTTTTGCCAAATATGTCGACAACACATTGGAACTGAAAAGAAGACAGAAGAAACTCCCCTCGCCAAAGCACACCAAAAAAGTAAAAGCATGCTGGCAAAAGAAAGTTGACAACTTGCAGCTCATTGTCAAGTCATGTAAACAAGTCATATCAGAAAAGGAAGATTTATTCACAAGCCTGCTCTAGTTGGACTTAGCTGGAACTACCAACGAGGTTGAAGATCCTAACTTAATTCTGAAATCCTTGCCAGTCACCAAAGAAGCCTTCAAGGAACAAGTTGATATTTTAAAGGGGTTGTCTTTCGAAATTTTTTACNCTATGCCTCACACAATGAAGAAATTGAACAGACTCTGCATAGTATTTCAATGGATCTAAGGAAATTAGAAAATGACCTTCATGACATAGAAATCTGGGATGAAACCAACACAACCCCCATGAAAATCTACACCAAAGAATGGTTCCAAGAGAGAATAGACGGCCTCGTCCAGGAAAGGCAACAACCCCTCAACAGGACTACAATGCCCATCGACGACAGCAACAAAAACGCATCAGCTTCATAGTAAGTTTATACTGCCCTCTTGTTTCATTTATCAATCTAGTTTAAGTCTATGCTGTCATCTTCTCTTCTTTACCAATCCACTTATGTCCTCTTTCAATAGAAAATTGTAACCAAACACTCTTAACTTCCAATTTTTTTCTTTTCAGGTCTTCCTCTCTACTGTCACACACTTCTTTCAACGTTCTTAATTTTTGTACTTATTTCTTTTTATGGTCCATAGGAGCCCCAATCCCAGTCTATATGACAAACGCATTTAAATTTCTAGAAACATGTAACAAACATTATTAATTTTTGATAAATTCCAAAGAAAACAGATTCGACAATGCCCTTATTGTATACTAAATTTTGGGTTTCCAGGAACCTTTCTTGTTTGTTCCAAATAAAACTAATTCGGATATGCTACATTTCTTGTCTCCTATTGTATGCTATTTTTTTGGTCTTCAACGACGTTGATGTTTAAAATGTTGATGTAATTTCCAGAGATATGTAACATACATTATTTATTTTGTAATAAGTTTGTATAGTTTGCAACTCCGCTTCTCAATTTGTATATCGCAGAACTCTCGATGTTGTTTGTAGGGCACGAAACAACAGAGATCCATTTTTGAAACCACCAGCCCAAGAACACGTGATCTAAAAACTGGTGAAGTATGGAATGACCTCTCCCTGCATGCTCTATAAAACATGTGCAAAGAAAACTAATTCGACAATGCTATATATTTTTTGTCCAAGAAAAGCCTTAGTTTTAAAGCAAGCTAATTCGGGAAAATGTTATTACTATTCTATTGTATAACATACATTATTTTTTTGTAAATTTCTATAGTCTACAACTCCACCTATCATTTTGTATATCGTGGAATTGTCGGTGCTATTTGTAGGCCACAAAACATCAGAGACTCAATTTTGAACCCGCCAATTTCCATAAACATGTAACATACATTATTATTTTTTGATAAATTACAAATAAAACTGATTCGACAATGCCCTTATTGTATACTAAATTTTGGGTTTCCAGGAACCTTTCTTGTTTGTTCCAAATAAAACTAATTCTAATATGCTACATTTCTTGTCTCCTATTGTATGCTAATTTTTGGCCCTTCAACGACGTTGATGTAATTTCTAGAGATATGTAATAGACACGCAATGCCACTTATCAATTTCTATATCACGGAACTCTCGATGTTGTTTGTAGGGCACAAAACAACAAAGACCTATTTTTGAAACCACCAGCCCGAGAACCCGCGATCCAAAAACTGGCGAAGTATGGAATGACCGCTCCCTGCATGCTCTATAAAACGTGTGCAAAGAAAACTAATTTGGAAATGCCATATCTTTTTGTCCAAGAAAAGCCTTAGTTTTAAAGCAAACTAAACTTTGTCTGTCATTTTGTATATCGTGGAACTGTCGGTGCTATTTGTAGGATACAGAACATCAGAGGCCCATTTTTGAACCCGCCAGCCTGAGAACCCGCAATCCAAAAACTGGCTAAGTATGCAATGAGGGCTCCCTGCATCCTCTATAAAATCTCTTCCCCATACTTTATAAAAGTAGAAATTTCGTATGTATAAAACTAAATATCTACTTTATACAAGTACATATTTCCTATGTATAATTTTTTTATTTGTGATGAATTTCTATAGTCCGCAACTCCACTCCTCGATTTCTGTATTGCAGAGAACATTAGAGGCCCAACTTCTGTATCACAGAACTGTCGGTGCTTTTTTATATTTCCAGCTCGACAACCCGCGATCCATTACAAAAGTACATATTTCCTATGTATAAAAGTATCAATGTATTTCAACTTTCTAGCCACGTGTCTATACTAGGTCGCATTTACTCCCATACCAACCCGGCAGGGACTCCGCTGCCATGCAACCTTGTTTATAGTGAATTTAAACAATAAATCTTCATAAAGAAAAGGATTTGTGGAAAGATGGAGAGAATACATGGTGTGTCCATTGAAGAGATCATTGTATGGTTTGAAAGATATCTCCAAAATCAATGTTTTCGACATACTCCTCTAGTAGAACTTCATGAGTAAAATGTTTAAATTACATTATGGTTCCCATAGTTGCAATTTTCTACATGAGTGGTCTAGACATCAAATATGTATATTTATTAGCAATACCCTTGTTTTATTTGATTACTAGATAGAATTGTTGTATTAAAAACATTGGGGTGAACAGTAGTTGATGTAAATCATAGTCTTCTTCCCCCAAAAATAATAGTTTTGTTTCTTCATAGCTTCAAGAAGGGCGTAGTGTTCCTTATCATACATGGAATATTGTAATCAATACTCCATGCAACAACTTTGAGTGGTTATAGCACACAATTATTCTTCCTTGCATAAGGACTACTCCCATGGCATACCCACTTGCATCAATCTCAATCTCAAATGGGTGTTGCAAATTAGGCATTGCCATGGCCAATGCTTCTTTTCTTCATATCATCAAAATAACGTTGTTGTTGTTGTTGTTTGCACCAATGAAAACTCTTCCCTTTGGCCATCAAGAGATGAAGTGGTGCTCCTATTGCTAAAAATTATGTAACATTGTTTTATGAATATTGTGTTGCTCCCATAATTAATAAATGAAAATTCATTTATCATCTAAGATAAATAATACTTGTAAGAATTTTAATAATTTGTTTATATAATATTTAACATTTTCATGAATATCATGTAAAGTTATAATGAACGTTAAATTAAAAGAAAATTAATTAACAACGTTAAAAAATAAAAACTCAGATACTACCATGTTCAAACCTTGGGTTAAGGTTTGATTTTTTTAACTAGGAATTTACCTTATACATGTGTAATCTTGATACTTTTTTCCAATTGTATAAATTTGATTTTTGGCTATTCATCAAAATTTATACCTAAAGGGGAAGGTAATTGGTATAATATTACATACACATGATTGAAGGTTTGAATCACATAGATAAAAACACTTTTATATCCAGCCACAAAATATTTTTCATAGTTAAACACATGATTTTAATAATATATATGTGGTGTCATTGTAGTCTATGCTAATTAATAACTATTTTTCCTTTGAAAAAATAAGTTGTCTATATGGTTGTCACTAGAGATAAGGTGTCACATTTGTGTTTTTACATGAGAAAGTGGTATTCCTATGAATAAGGGAATTGCGAGAATGGTCGAGGTGATGTAAAGTCTTTTGGAAGATTTTCCTTGCTTTCTAGAAACTTGGATGCAAGAAATGAGGTATGTGGTCATGTTTAGAACATGCAAGGCTTGGCTCAAGGTTTTTGATAGAAAATACCCATTAACCAATAACCACCACATCACCTGCCTAAAATATGGATGGACATTCTCTTTATGAACCAAACCACCAGTCATTTAAAGTTATTCCCAACCAACCAAGTTGAAAGCACAAAATGAAATCAAACACTTGGTATAACTGACTATTCATAAATTAGTCCTTGCCATCCATTTCATTTGAATTGGGTTTGGTTACTAGTTCCAATCCTTGTAGTGTCATTACTCTTGTCTATATGAAGATGGAAAATCTTTGTGTTGTGAGAATGTTCATACGAACAAAGGGGTCTGGACAAAACAAACCAAAGATTGTCTTCAACTTAGTATTTTCCAAATTTCATAAATGATTTGGTGTCATTATTGTACAATATTGTTGCTTCATTGAAAGAGTTAGAAGATTGATTCACAAAATTTGACAATTGTGTGTTGAACGACTCATTTGGGTTATATGACGATGGTGAGAAAACAAATCCAGTATTATCAAAACCTTAGAGAGTTTAAGTGATCATTGAAACATAATTATAGGCCTAGTAACCATATGTGTTGAGCTTTGCCTGATTTACTTCATGGGGATTCTCGACTATGAAACGTGACTTCCTCCTGCAACCAAAATCAAACAACTGAATGGAGTTTGGAATATAACTTTTGATTCCCAAAATTCCTTGCATGGATGCAATGCTTGATTCTTTCAAGACGTCAAGAACGATGCTAAACCCCTTTGTAATAATCCACACATATTCATTATTCATCCTCTCCATGTTCTAAGCTTCTAAGAAGAGAAGAGTGCCCAGTTTGAAAGTCATGTGAACAACAAAAAATTTGGTCAGCATGTCCTTCAACTCAAAAAGCTTCACTCTTGTAGCATGTCTATCTGCATTTATTGGAATGGTCAATTTGTAAGCGATTTCCCATCCCATGTTACTGAGATAATCACTCAATAAGGGCAGGACATCAATTCCATAATCATTTCACAGTAGACGACCACAACTTCTCTCCAATTGTAGTATTCAACGAGCGTTGTAATAACATCCACCTGGATGGGCGAGTGAAAACACTGAAGTAATTTGAGGATGTTCTCATTTTAATAAAGGATTAAAATATTGTAATTAGAGAACTATATTTTTTCATTCCACTTGAATGGTGACTCAACAATTAACTAGAAATGTGTAAAAGAAAAAATAAAGACTCTTAAGAGAAAAAAAAACTAGAGTCTAAATTTATCATTTCATTTTACCAATACAAAGAGTCAACTATCAACGAGTTTTAGACCCTGCAAAATAAGATATAGAGACTTTTTTATTGATACTTTGGAAAATTTCATTATCATGGCTAACACTTATTCAAGTCCCACCTAATTGTGACTTATATAGTCTTATGCCATATTTACTATAGTGTTGTCGAGTTGAGATTTTCCACCATGTTTATTTAAGGTGACAACTTGATCTTATGGGTATTAGATAAATAATCGCTAAATGTTTCTATCATACATACATATAGGCCATAGATTGCATCGAGTATCATTACTTAGGAAGAAAATCTTTCTTGTTGTACGCTAATGAATCTCTCTCTATGGTCGACTTTTGTACATCAAGAACACACACACATACTCAAGAAATAATAGATAATTTAGGGAAGGTTAACCAACTGAGTTTGTATTCCATCTTCATGAATATTTATACAATAGGGAGACAGTTGGAGCAGTGGTACTTGCTTTAACTAATCATTCGTTAGGTGCATTTATCCTTTATTACATGCATTCATATATCATTACTTGGTTTTACTTACTTTATTACATATATTCATACATTCTTATGCTAATGTCTAATGTATGATGACAATTACAAAGGTCTAAAAAACCTCCCAACAATTTGCATGATAGAACGTCTCCCCAAATCCTTGGGTTAGGCTCTAATAACATTTTGGTGAGATATAAAATGCTAAATTAACTTAAATACATTTAAATTTTACATTTTATTTTAACAATACCAATTTGACTTCAATCTAATGCCAATATTAAAATTGAAATTAAATATTAAGATTAAAATTAAAATTATGATTTAGGAACAATAAAAAACTTACAATAAATTATAATAATAATAATAAATTTAGCCTTAATCATTAAATTAGATTCCCATAAAGTCATAAAGTGTTATTATCATGACAATTACCACTAATATTTATATAATATATTCTATCATTTTAGAAGTTAAATTCCTGGAAGTACATTTTCACATGGTAACATCCATATTTAAAAGGAAAGCAACCAAGATCCCAACTATCATATGCTTGAAATATAAGCTTTTAATTCTTCCTCCATTTTGAATGACTTGTTATGTAGTGAAGTGCATCTTGAAATATAAGCTTTTAATTCTTCCTCCATTTTGAATAATAGATTATAAATATGACTGGTTATGTAGTGAAGTGCATGCTTATGTTAATTCGTGATAAGTGTCGTAATAAATTAGTAAATATGAAAGCACAACCAACTAAATCGCCATGAGTATGGTAGCAAATTTAATTATAACTCTATAAACGTTAGGTTTGGAGAATATTGACTTAGGTCATTATGTTTTGGTTAGGTTTGGAGAATATTGAGTTGCGTCATTATGTTTTGTGTTAGAACATTGTGATTGCTTGTTCATTTGGACTCAATAATCTTATAAGAAGTATATAGTTTAACCAACAATTCCAACTAATCAGAATCCTAATTCAAATGGTCAATGATTTTAACTTTTTTTTCCTAAAAAGGGCACAAACATGTATTTAGGTAAATTGTTAAGGACAATGCTCTTAAGAAAAGAATCTATATGGAGCATCTACTTATTTTTGTGCAAGACAAGAATTTTTTGTGGATCAAAGAAATCATTGTATGACTTGAAACATGTAGTTCGAGCATAGTATGAGAAGATTGATAAATTATTTTTTAGACTTGGTTTCAAGTGTGTTGTGAATTTAATTATAGTATTTGTGTGTTACATGTGAATGATGTGATTTATTTATTTTATTTTTATGTAGATGATTTTATTGTTTCTAGAAATAATGATGACTCAAGTAAAGTTGAAATTGAAATATACATTTGAAATGACTAACTTAGGTTTGTTACAATTGTTTTTCAATATATAAGTTATGTAATTGGATGTCAATATCTTCATTTCTTAACCAAAGTATGGTTGATATCTTCAAGATAATTAAAATGGAAGATTGTAAATTGTTTTCTACTCTATTTTAATTGGGAGTTAAGTTGACTAAGGAATGTGATTCTCCAAAATTCAGTGTTAATATGCAAAAGCAACATGTCGATAGTCTTATTTATTTAACTCATAGCAAAGTTGATATTGTCTTTGTTGTTAGTTTGATCTTCAAATTCAATAAAAATGATCAGGTTGTTTCCTTATTTATTGTTGCATCCTTATTTATTGTTGCAGTTGAATACATAGAGGTAGGAAATGTAGGAAATCCAATAGTTTAGATTTACAACTTGATGGGAAAACTTGGGTTTCCTCATAAAGAATTAGATACAATGTATTATGACCATCAATGTGTAATACAAGTTGCCCATAAACATGTTTCAAACAATAATATGGAGCATATTGAATTTCATGTGCACTATGTCAAACAATTGGTAGAAGAAAATGTGATAACTCATATTTATTGCATGGATTATATTAAATTGTTGATATCGTTACAAAGTAATTAACAAAGGTGAATATATATGTAAGAATTAACAAAGGTGAATATAAGTGTAATAAAATTTTCCTTCCCATATTTTCTAATATATGAAATGGTTATAAAAACTATTATTTTAATAAATAAAAAAACAAAAGTGATATTATTTTTACTAAAATAAATAAATTTATATATATTATGAAAATTAAATAATAAATTTAAAAAATTATAAAAGCTATGAAAATTTATATTATTCTATATTTATTTAAAACATATTATT
>SNQJ01S0064726.1:40677-57208 GCA_010110895.2 Picea sitchensis
TGAGTTCTGAGAATGACCTTGGAGATAGAGGATTTATTTTCCCATAGGTCCCCTTTCATCTTCCCCTATAGTGGAATCATAGTGCCTCTCATGCCTTCATGTGTTTTCTATGGTGGGTTGCATCACCATACATTGAAGAACTTTGAAGGCCTAATTACTATTTAACTATTTGAGTGAAGGTCAATTAAGTTGTGTTAGAGTCTTAGGATTGTTCTTTGTATTTGTAAAATATACCATGTGAAACTCTTACATCAAAGCCATACATTGTCATTGACCTATTGAAATAAGTATTATCAAATAGATCTTGTACCACCTGAGCACATGTTTCAGTTTAGACACATTTTCTTTGAGTATTTCATCTTCTATATTGCATTATTTATTTTATATGTAACCTTGTAACCTTGAATGAGACTACTTTAGCACACAATGAATTCCATATGGTAAATGATTGTATTTGAGTCTCTCACTACAACCAACGATTGAGCACATGAACCTTTAGAAATTTTCAATCAAAAGAAATTATTAATTTAAATAATAAATAATGTCAATGTTTTATATTGATAGTTATTAATATGGTAATATTAATATTAAAATTGCAGCCTAAAATGATTTTTTAATTTTTTCTTTAAATTAATAATGTTTGTCGCAATTTCATCAACAATAATATACCTGCGATGAATGTGCTATAAAAACAAAGAAATGTTGTCATCACAAGTGCGACGACAACAAATTTTTTGTGACACATTTGCTATATAAACAACGAAATGTTGTCATCGTGCTACATATGTGCCATAAAAACAAAGAAATGTTGTCGTCACAACTGTGGCGACAACAAAATTGTTGTGATTTTTTTGCTATATAAACAACGAAATTTTGTCATACTTGCGACGGATGTGCCATAAAAAAAAAGAAAACAAAATTGTTGCAACGCTTTTTCTATATAAACAATGAAATGTTGTCATACTTGCGACGAATGTGCTATAAAAACAAAGAAATGTTGTCGTCGCAAGTGCGATGACAACAAAATTGTTGTGACGCATTTGCTATATAAACAATGAAATGTTGTGATACCTGCGATGGATGTGCTATAAAAACGAGGAAATATTTTTGTCACAAGTGCGATGACAAAAAAATTACTGCGATGCATTTTCTATATAAATAATGAAAATTGTCGTCGCAATGGTCGTCACAATTGTGACAAAATGTTGGTTTCACTCAGATTGACTATATTGTCATATTGGCGATGATATTTCTTTTTTTTTCGCAATTGTGAGAAGTTACCTAAGGTCGTCTCTCTTGTGACGTTAATTCAAGTTTGTCGAAATTGCCACATCCCATGATATGACGTTTCATGGAATCAAGATTCGTGGAAATATCCACGATATGGAGAAAAGTAGATATGGAGAATGGTACAATTTCCTTGTCAATGTCTGACGCTCCATATTTTATATGGTGAATGTGTTGCGAGCCAAGTTTTCTCGTGAGTGTGACAACTGCACCAATGGTTTTGATTGGGTAAGTTTCGTTACAATATTCTAAAAACATCATGGGAATTTTTTCCACAGTACTTGTTTCATTGAGTGATATAATCCTATCACAATCACCACAGTCATATACTATTTTTGGAAATATATTAAAATTTGTAATGGATATCCCATTACCTGGAAAGATCTTTTCTGCATGTTTCTAGACAAGTTATGTAGGGATAGTCAATGTGACTATCATCATGGCTTCCTTGTTTGTCATGTCGGCACACACAATGCATCTAGTTGTTTTTCCTTGTTCAAGTAGGTGTTATACACAACCATTATGTCCCCGATGAACACTTTTATAATTCGACGGTTGTTCAAGCCTTCTATCGATAGCATATTGGGTGTTATAATTTTAGACTTGTTGACATTTTTTGAGTAGGGAAAGTACTGCGAGTTGTGTTCTACATTATTTTTTTGTTTTCTTTTTTCCCTGGCATAAATGTACATGTAGATGCACAACTTGGATGAATTCTTAAAGGCCATAGTTTTGTAACTAGAACTCTTAATCTACGGAAATTGCACTATGTTCTATGTTTCACTTTCACTTGTCGATAATTCTTGTGAACTACAAATCATGTGTTGCATATAAAAAATCTACAGCTGGAAAGTGCAACTATAGAGGGTGGACATTGCAACAACAAACATAATAATATTTATAATTAACGAAACTTAGGATAAATTTAGCTAGCAGAAAATGATAAGACAAACATTCAAACTAATGTTAGCATTAATCCACCTTCGATCAATGCATAAGAAAATATACGTGTGTTATTCCAAGATCTTCACTAATTAAAGCACATTGGGAATAATGAAGCTCATAGTAAGACTTCGAATCTATTCTATAATGAGATCATGAAATATAAGGTTTTTTTTATTATACAAAAATAATGCTTTTAGTTATATAGTTTGAACAATAGAGATGATGCAAAAATTTATAGTCAAAGGACATATTAATATGAAGTCAATGAATTATAGATTTTTATAGTCCCTCTACGCATTCGACAGGGACTAATATCTCTCAGATGACTCCCCTTCCGAGAATCGATAATATTTTCAGTTGAATATAATTTATTCACACATAAAATGAAGATGAGTATTATAGTTACTACTTAAGATGTGATTCTTAATATAATATTCAACAAATGTTGTTCCCCAACAAAATTGTACCAAAAAAGAGAAAATAAATGAATAGATAATCACCATTGGATATCAGAAATCACTAATCGAACCTTGTTCTATTAAGGGTTATTTGCATGCGTCTAAGTGGGATGGGTGCATCATTATTAGGTTTTATGCATTGTAAATGGGTCTCAAAGTATATGCATTGTTAAGGGGGGAAAGAAGGGAATTAATATGATATAGTACCTTCTCAAACTCATGCACCATGAACAAAGTCAAAAGATAGTCACATGAGACATCATTAGGGGCTCTTCGTCCTAAGCGTTAGATATGAGCGGCACTAATATATTTTATGCAACATGGATAGGCCTTGGGACATTGGCCATAGTATTGGTAGGGACACAATGTATTCAGTCCCTTAACCATGATTGGGGTAGAGAAAAATCAAGATTTGGCCCTAAACCTATATTCTTAGGTTGAACTACCATGAACACATCCTTAAAACACCATAGGTAACCATGGATATTTCATGATTCATTAAGTATCATATAGACAAAAAACAAGTTCCTTAGGATCTTAATTAATCTTCTTGAGCATGGGATACTTGAATAAGAACTTGAACCAACGTGTAGGAACTTTTTAACACGTATTTTCCTTTGAGTGTAATAAAAGAACCATGAATAGGTTCTTTGCACTCGAAATGTGTGTTGAGGAATAAACATGGTCAGGGGGATAATAATAGAATTAATCCTAAATTTAACCTTATCTATCTCAAATATGATGAGGAATATCTATAAATGATGGCATGAGCACTCAATATGGGAATTATGACATTCAAGTTAAATATGGGTGCCATTATGATGACTTGGTCATCATGGATGGTTCTCTTGTATATGATCATATTCAGGAGAGGGAAATAAGGACCTTTATCCCTAAACCTTTCATTTTAGGCTTAAGCATCATGGACAAGTCCTCAAACCACCACATTAAATGTTTATTAGTTATCAATTACATCCAAGTTGTTGTAGGTGTCATTACTAGGTTAGTTGTGCACTGAGAATAGGCCTACATGTATAATTAAGGTCGTGATATGACAAAAATATCCTTGTTCCCTAAATGACACTTCTTGGTCTCATTCACCATGAAAAAAACTTATAATCCAAAAAATGTTACATCTCTTTGGAATATCCTAACTATGAATAGTTCATCAAGGGACATTATGATGTTTTTAGTAATAGTAATTGGCCTTTCCATTTTGATAATGGTCAAGGAAGTTTTAACATTCCGCTCTGGCGCACTGAGAAAACTTATTCTTTGAGGACACTTGCTTGCAAGTGATCCGGATTATTATGTTATTAAAACATTTGACTTTGATTATGATGCATCATGGGTAGATGACATGTTGTTTTACTACATTAACATAGAAAAGTGCTATTGATTCGGTTTTATTGAGTGTGCAGGGTTTTTGGACCATGAGGATGCAGAGGCATCGATGGAACCCCTTGGACTCTGGATCGAGTTAGAGAGTGTGCTATTGGGGTTTGATTGATTTACTGTGATATTAGTACATTTGATTAGATGATATGATGTGGACATGTTTTGACATGATTTGTTGATGATGCAGGTTGACGATAGCTTGTCGACCAAACTCACATATGGAGTAAAGGGGCCACACACGACTACCAGAGAGGTTGATGGAGAGGTGTGGACACCATCCCTACCACAGCCTACTAGCACTCCCGTCGTGGCTCTAACTGTAGTTTAACGATTACCTAGTTCGAGAGGACCCATGATGTTGTGAGGGCAGACTGCGACAGTCGCTCACAATGATTCTAAAGGTCTCACAATAAGGCGCGGGACTTATTCCTTAGAAGCCCTTAGTCTCCCATAAGTTCATCTGACGGAGTGTTGACTCCAGGGGTTATTGATGTCTACCAATCAGTCAAGAGGCGAGTGGAACCCTTGAGTACGTTGTGCATCCTGAAGGGCACGTCGCATAAAAGAAACACAAGAAGCGAGTCACACCCTTGGAGCACGTAGTACATCCTGAAGAGCACATCGTGCAAAGGAACAGATGAGGCAAGTGGCATGCTTAGAGCACTTAGTGCGTATTGAAGGGCACGTCGCGTTGATGATGATAGAGGGAGGAACCTAGATGGCCCTACGACATTTATCTCATTAAGAAATATTTTAAAAACAACTCCCCTAATTAAGTGTCACCCAGTCCAGAATCTAAGTTCCAAGTCAAAAACTTCTCTAGGGGTAAAATTTTGTCTATCGTTAAGAAAATATCTCTATAAAGATAAAATGATCAAGTTACAAAAAAAAAAAAACCACTTAAGCAATAATTGTGGACTTCATAAATTTTTGGGTAAAATGAAGAGAGTAAGAACTCAAATAAAATCTGTGGATATCAAAGGTAAAGAAGAAATAAATTATTTAACTTGTGAAAGTGTAAAAAGATATTAAATTAATAATAAAAGGAAAAGAGGGTAAATTGCGCAATAAAATGAAGAGAGTAAGAACTCAAATAAAATCTGTGGATATCAAAGGTAAAGAAGAAATAAATTATTTAACTTGTGAAAGTGTAAAAGATATTAAATTAATAATAAAAGGAAAAGAGGTAAATTGCTAACCCGGCATTTTGGCTCTAATAAAAGGGGAAAGAAGGGAAATATAAAATTTAGGAAACTAGGGAATGGAGGCGGTAACATAATAAGGGAAAGAGGGAACTTTATGGTAGAAAGTGAGGTCAACTTAGTAAAGAATCAGAATTAAGAACCTTCTAAATTGAACTAAATTAGCAAACTTCATTTCCTTAGGGAAAGTATTTAAAACCCGTATGGGAATCTAGGGATACCTAGGAGTAAAATAGGAGTAACTCTAGGTGGGTGAGGGAAATCAGAAAATTATTAATTTGTAAAGAAAATAATTATTGGAGGAAAGTGTGATGGATGACACTTGTACTAAGGAGAATTATTAGAAGATTTTTATTAAAACTTAAATTAAATGAGATTTAGGGAAAGTTTGAAGTCTTCAAACTCTATAAAAGAGAGGAAGGAGGAGAAAGTAGGGGATCGGGCTTGAAAGGCATAACGTTACATGGCCGGATTAGTGACTTGACTGATGACTTGTGGACTCGATTTACTTGTGAGGGAGTCAGATTTCCTATCTCGATAGAGTGGTAGCTCAGCCTTATAGGCGAAATGGAGTTAGACGCACGACCGGATATAGTGTGGCCCCTTTGTGGCTCGTGGGGATAAGGGTGAAGTGAGTATCCCTATCGTTGGTTGGGAGGTACCGTGAGGTCTCGACGGTCGGTGAGTGGGAGCTGCACGAAGCAAAAGGCCATTCAATGTTGGTGAACAGGCAACGATACGTTTTTGAATTATGTTTAGTAGATGGTAATAGGATGTATGCTTGGATCTGCTCATATATTGGAAAAGTAAAATTGATGTTAAGTTTGTATGACGTTCTGCTAGCTTCTTCATTTTAGTTTTCTTTATCCTTGTCTTTGGTTAATGCAAGAACATGTATTCTATCACCCCCACTTTCTTTTTACACTTGTTGACAGTGAAGTTTTTTCCTTGACAACAACAAACCTTCACTTGATTATTACATATTTTATCCAATGAAAATAATCTCCTCAACCCTTCAGTTGCACTTTTGGTCTTGGGGGCGAATACGCACAGCCAACCCTTTGTATTTAACTTCTGGTCAGTTTTTCGATTTCCCGGTGTTGAGATGGCTACAAGTCCTTCGTTCCAGACTGCTAGGGTGTTTGTTTAATAAAAATGTTACTCCAAGGCATTTAGTAAATGGTTAAATCTTAGCTTGTTAATTTGTTGGGATGTTTTCTTTTTAAATCTCATAGATTTGGTTGTTCAGACTCAATGATTGATGTTCGAATGCTAATTTAAATGTGAAGGCGACCAGCAGTGGTTTTTCTTATCCTTGAGTCACCATGTTCTAACTTACTCACTGCCATGTTGTTACACTTGAAGGACCCTAAATGTTCATCCTTGATTGATGTTTAGTTACTGAGTTGGGTAGAGTTATTACGGTGCCGATGGAGGTGATTAGACTATGTGTTGGGGGGTGTAAATTGTGTTAATAGATGACCACAAATCTGCCTGTAAAACACATCCATTTATACTGGCCTGTATGACAACGCATTTTGTCCAGAAACTTTTGTTGTCTTTAACACCCACGTTTTTCTTGAAAAAGAGACTGAGTCTGTTGATTATGAAATGCCAACGAATCTGCTTAAGATGTATGCCTGAGTGTGCTGTCTCTACCCACGTATTAGCTTTTCAAATCTTTAAGTTCTTGCTGTGGTTGACCTTAATTCGCCTTTCGAACCATGTCTGAATTTTTCGCAAAACCACGCATTGGATGAAAATATTTTTAAAGATTTGGTTTGCTCGACATGCACTTATAGTGATGTAAGAAAATATCAACAAGCCTAGTAAAAATCCTTACAATTATGCATAACATTTCTAACATAGAATTTCCGAGTGCATAAATAATTCATTAACTTCAAATAAGCATATAAATTCTGTTGCACTTAACATTTAACATTTAACTATAGCATAAAATTAACTTATCCAATTCACAAACAATTTACCTAATGCACTGACCAACACTACCCAAAACCTACTATCCTCCCTACCAACTAGGAAAACTATCATTCTAGGATATCATATGGATATCCTCGCCCCCGTGGCTCCAAACCCCAGCTTAAAACCTGGTGGCCCTAGACTAACCTTCCTGACTACTAAAACTCCAACTCCTCAAGAAACATCAAGAGAAACCTCCCCCTCAAATTCCCGTAGAATGGTGATCCCTTCCTCCGTAAACCTCCTCCCTCTCATATCCCTCCTTCACCTCTTTCCCCATTTACTTCCTTACCTACCTTAGTTAATGCCCCTTATCCTTCATTTATTATTTTATCCTCCTCGTAAATAATATCTTATCCTCTTCCTCAGTATCGAACCTTTTAATTTAACAATAGAACTCCATTAATCTTTAAATTTAATACTCATGTTATTAAATGTAATAGGTAGTTAACTAATCAATTAATTAATAAAATTATAACTTTCACCTTAATTAATAAATACCTCTAATTAATACTCATTAGATCAATCTCTGCTTTAGCTATTAACATGGTGGCAAAAATTATTAATTACCTAATAAATCTTTTACTTAATTATCCCTAAGTATATATTCTACTAGGGTTATTACATACAACTATCCCTCGTGAAACTCTTCATCCCGGTTAAGGTATCTTATGGTACAAGGAAAGAAACATGGTTCACACATTCATAACAATTAACCAACATTATCAATAAGTAAGTCAAGAAAACTCATACATACTAGCGTATATGTACACGAAATGGCTGTGTAGCTAGTACATACAAATCTCTTGCATGTACTAATAATCAAAACTATGATCCTTAGTAATTTATGTATGCATCCAATCCAACAACAAGACTAGTCTTTATAAACTACAACAACCAATCAATTGTTTGAGAAATCCTTTAATTACCATCCTGTCACAATTTTATTTTAAACAACTGCGGTTTAGTTACTTAATAATGAATATTCATATACACATTTCTCTTTTTTTTGAAGAGAAAACATTACATTCCACCACAAAACAGATCTCCATAAGGTCTCAACTATTACTACTCACCCTTCCTCCCTAACCTACTTCCATCTCCAATTCCTAACCTCTTCTACTATCTTGAAGCGCCAACTATATTGACCTAACCCAAATAGAACCCATAAGTGGAAATGCTAACTACTATGACCAAGCTTCCCCAACAAACAAATAGCAGTCACCATCACACATCTAAGGAAGCATGGCTTCGCACAAACCTCCCACGACTCCAAGTTTCAAAGAATACACGGTGGGAAATGCCTCCACCTCCTAATCATAACTATTAGGGTCCACACCCTACAATGGAGGATACATGGTGGAAATGCCTCCACCCCTCCCATCAGACTAGGGTCCACACCCTACAATGGAATACATATTGGCACCGTTTTGCTGGAGGTTTTTTCATCGTATATTTGGTTTTGGGAAGTGTCAATTCCAAAAATCATTCACTGGTCCACATATCATATAATGCATCCAAACCAATAATGCAATTTCTACATAATAATATTCATACCCATAATGTCATGGATAGCGGCCTACCATCCACTTTCTCATCATCTTTTATCCTTGGCTATTCTTAGCTAGCCCATAACCTCACATTAGTCTCAACAGTAGAACACAAACTCATACATTTACTATCATCATGTAATTGCATACCATCATCATTTCAATTTGGTAACCATGTACCGATAAATTAACATCAAAAGTTTTCCAAATAGGAATTAGATCTCATAATATCCCATAATTCAATTTCTCGACACTCTTTCATAAGATTATCATTTACCCAAAATAGATTGTAATTCTCATCCAACATCATCTTAATAGCATTTAAACACTCATTAAATTCACATTCTCACAATATGTCACATCATATACATCATCATTAATAATATTTAAACATTCGTAAAATTTTACATTCACCCATTAGATCGTATTAAATAAATCATCATCAATAACATTTAATCATTCACAAAGTTCATACATTTAAAGTTTAGGTGTATCAATTTACAGTTGCATTGTGACTAGAAAATAAATTATATAATCCTCAGGTAGTCCTAGCTGTCTAAGTCAAAAAAGTGGTGTTACATACACCCACCTTCGGTGGAAACATGTTCTAGGTGGTCAAAATAGTGGGTATATCCCCAGAGGTTCCCGGCGCTCTTCCCATGTAGAAGATCCTGGACTATACTTGTCCTATTCGACCTTAACTTGGTCTACTAGATAGCTTCGAGTCATTTAACTCTACGGTCCAATATGCATAATCTAAGTTCTAATCGTGAGGGTTCTAATACCGATAAATTGCAATTCCTTCCAATTTAATTCATGTGATTCATCAGCAACATAAATGATGTAAAAGTATATACATGAAATACATTATGTGTTCTATGTAAGTGGGGTGATGAGATGATAAGAAACGGGTCCAATTTTCTCTTGGATCCTCGAATGGGTCCTATAAACCGAGGTGACAATTTTGTCCCTTCCCAAACCATATGGTACTATTATTAGGCCTGATGTGAATGAAAACCCTGTCTCCCACTTCATAATCCTTTGTCGGTCCTGTGCATCCGCTAACTTTCCCCGCCATCCCGTGGCTTCCTTTAGTCTCTTAATCAAATCACATGTTCCTCCACTTGAATCAATTCTACCAAACCGCTACTCCGGGTCTTCTAGTCTATCCCAAACTAATGAGCGTTTCTACACACCTCCATAATGCTTCATAGGGTGGCATTCATGGAACCAAGGAAAACTATTATTGTAGGGCAAACTCTACCAAAGGTAGGTACTTCTCCCACTGGTTTGATTTCATCCATTACATACATCCTAAGCATGTCTTCCATGACTTGATTTACTCTCTGCTTCCCATCTATTTCGTAGGATGATAAGTTGTGCTTAAGTTCAACTGAGTCCCCAACATTGTAAACTTGTCCAGAACCTAGAAGTGAATCTAGAATCCCTATCTGAAATAATCTTTTTAGGTATCCTATGCAAACGGATAACCCGCTTATGAACACTCGTGCCACATTGGCATCGTAAGGGTCTCTAACTGGAATAAAATGACCACCTTGGTTAAATTATCCACTATCCCAAGAATGGCATTGTGTCTATGAGGATGCGAGCTGCAACCCCACAACAAAAATCCATAGAGATGACTTCCCACTTGGACATAGGGCAATCATGTGGTTATAGGAGTCCACAAAGTATGGTGGTCGACTTTCACTTGTTGATTACCTAGGTATTTGGCTTAATAAAATGGATTACATCGCGTTTCATGCCTACCCCAAATAAGAGCTTCCTCATATCTCTGTACATCTTCTTCATACTGATGCATAATAAAAGTTTTATTCTCTCGATGATGTTTCAA
Organism: Picea sitchensis; assembly: GCA_010110895.2. Classification (NCBI taxonomy): domain Eukaryota; kingdom Viridiplantae; phylum Streptophyta; class Pinopsida; order Pinales; family Pinaceae; genus Picea; species Picea sitchensis. The sequence goes on from SNQJ01S0064726.1 coordinate 51,353, forward strand.
TATCCCTCATTCTCGTGGGATGTACATCCTTCCTCAATATATTCTTAAATCACGGGTTTCGTGACTATATCCTTCATACTTTGGTCTAACCGCCTCGAGGTTTGAAGTAACTTTTAAATTTTACTGCTCTCCCTTCGAGTTGTGTCAACACATGTTCCTCAAATTGACCTTTTTGTTACCAAGGAGAAGATACGGTCTCCTACTCAAGGCATCTAATGACCACATTTTCCTTTCCTTTGATGTAAGAAATAACGAAATCATACTCACTCATAAACTCACCCATCACCACTTTGTCCGAATAAATACAAGACCCTTTGAGTGAAGAGATGTTTTTAAACTTTGATGGTTCATTTTGCGCTCAAAGTTTCACCACTCTAGATAGTGCCTCCAAATTTTCGAGCTAGCATTACAAATTTCTGCCAACCCCAAATCATGAGTCACAGATAACTCTTCGTGTTTCTTCAACTTGCTTGACACATAATCTATCATTCCTCCATCCCGCATTAGCACGGCCCCCAACCCTTTCTTCGAGGCATCCATGCATACCGTGAAGTCCTTTTTCCATATCCGACACTCGTGGAATTGGTGCACTAGTTAGTAACTTATTAAGCTCAATGAATGCACTATCACATTCTTCATTCCATTCATACTAACTCTTGCGTTGTAATGTGGTGATGGGTTTTGCTATATTTTTGATAATCCTTCTACAAATCTCTGTAATAACCTGCTAGCCCCACGAAGCATCTCGCCTCATGGGTGTTTTTCAAGACCGGCCACCCATAATGGCCTTTACCTTTTCTCGGTCCACGGAGATTCCTTCGCCGTAAATGATAGGACCTAAATAGTGGATCTCTTTCCTGAAGAAGGAAATCACTTTGACAACTTCCCATACACTTTTTTCTAAGGACAACACTATTCACAAGTGTTCCTATGTTCTCTTTCATTCTTGGAATAGTTGAGGATGTCATATAGAAAGACATCCTCATCTATTCCAAAAACGGTCTAAGTACTTCCGAATATGTTGTTCATGAGGTTCATGAATATCACGCATTGGTCAATCTGAAAGATACTACAACAAACTCGTAATGTTCGAACCGAGTTCAAAGGCAGCTTTTGGGATATCACCTTCCTTAATCTCAACCGGGATGATACCCCTCGACGTTAAATAAATTTTTGAGAATACTGCTGCTCGCTTCTTTATCTAATCAAAAGCACGCTCTATTCGCGCCATTGGGTACCTATTTTTCACTCAGCACGATTTAAGTCCCTGTAGTCTATACACAAAAGATCAAGGATCCATCCTTCTTTCTTACAGTACTATCGGCGCCTGTGGTGAAACACTGGCCTTATTAGGCCCTAAGTCCAAGAATCCCTTTAACCGTGATTTGCAATTCACAAAGTTCTAGCGTTGTCATCCTATACGGTGTCTTGTAAATTGGATATGCATTGGGTTTTAGCTCAATGTAAAATTTAGCTCCCTCTTAGGAGGTAACTGTGGTAACTTGTTTGGGAAAACATCCTGAAATTTTGACAATACCGGTTATTGATCCAATGAGGGTCCCTTTCCTTCATTCAACGCTTCCACTACATATAATCAACTTTGTCTAAAGAATTTCTTAACCTTCATAGTGGATATAGCAAGTGTAATAACACTTTTCTCCTGCATTAACTCGATCTCTACCGGGTCTTCCTAAGAGCAGTTGACGATACCTTCAACTTGGTAGTCCACACTCCTAGGTCTACTATACAATTATTAACACTAGGTCCCATTGTTTGTTTTCCTGCCATTTGGACTTGTTTTAAAGTCATCGTGTCTTAGCTACCAACCCACTCTTTCTAATGCATATGGTGAAATGAAATTATATGTCGCACTGTAATCAAACAACAAAATCTTACCATTGATATGATTTAGCATACCTCGATGACTCCACCACCGCCGATTGATGTTCATTCGGCGGCATAACTGCTGTAAATCTAGTACGCTACTTGCTCTCCCCATCGGTGCCTTTCCTTCTATGCACAAACCCTGATTGTATCTCCTCAGTCGGCCGGGTAATCGGGTCCTCCGCACCCCAACATGTAACACGATATTGAACCCGCGTGCATTGTTAAGGACTACCTGAAATGAGTTCTTTCCCTCGGAACCCCTACCCCTACCCGATGTTCCCTCGAGATAGTCGTGGACTTGTCTGCGCCGTTGGAAATGAACGAGATGATACACTCATTGCCATTGAAATCCATACAGCTACTATCCTTGGCACGAACCTGTTACCATAAGGTGGTGACCCTTGAGCCCCCTCCCCTAGGAAAAATCCTCGGGGCCTTCCCTACGAACCTGGAGGATGTGGAAATGTCGGTCTTGTGCCTCCAGTTAGGTTCATGTGTTCCTTTGCATAATGTGAATTTTCCACCGCTTCCTCTACTGAATATGTTTTCCACATCCGCACCATAGATCCTATATTAGGGTTCAATCCATAGATGAAGAACTCTACTTGTCGCTGGTCATTGTCCATATACAAACATATTTGACCGGCCATAACTACTTCATATTCTTCTACAGTTTTGTTTCCCTGCATTTGGCATGAAATGCCCCTACCTATTGTTCCTCATAGTAAGCTAGTGCTATATTTCATTCGGAACCTCTCCTCAAAAGTTCCAAAGATATGGTGTACAGGGTAAGATGCAGTTTCCTTTACAGGTTTCCCTACCAGTTCAAGGAACTATCTCTAAGATGAAAGATAGTTATCTTGGACTTTGATGTGGAAGTATAATCCCTTAAGGAAAAACACATGGTCATGCCTTCCAACCATGTTTGTTCAATCGGCATCGTGACCCCCGGCAAACTCTAGAAGTTTGATCTTCTCCACTTTCATGGATGTTCTCAGTGGAGGCTGTCCTCCCCTCAATTCCTTTGACGCTTCGATTACTCCATTCCTGCATAGCTAGTTCCACTCAGTCCCTCATTGCTGTCAGCCTCTTTAAAGTCTCATTAATGGCTTCCAATGAGTGCAGTGATGAGGGCTAGTTCATGCGATGGTGGTGGTGGTGACCGGGCGGTGTTGTAGCCAAGCAATGACGCCTCGACTCTCGAAGTCTTGATCATCCTCAGATAAGCTTTGACCCTGCGATCAACCAAGTTGTCGGTGAGTTCTAGGATGTTTCAAATTGGTGCTACTTAAACTAGAAACAAGGTTAGGAATAAGTTTTCTTTACTTGTCTCAGAAACAAACATTACTCCATTAAGGGATTTTCTAGGTTAGGGTTAGGATTAAGTGTCTAAGTTTGATTTCTTCACCCCTATAAAAAAATTATTGGTTCCCTTTCCATGTAGCTACGCTAGCTCCTTGCGCCATACTCTCTACTTCCTATGCTTACTCTCCTAGTGCATATGTCACTCCTTCCCACTGGTCCTATTCTAATCCCTAACTTTCGCACACAACTTGATTAAAGTGACTTTCGACATTATGTTTATTAATTTACCAAACGCAATGCATTGGACAATGGGTACAATTAATGATATTTCTTTTAATCTTATTTAACTCCAAACTCTTGATCCCACTTTTAATGCCTCCAACCCAACTTAGCATTTATCAAGGCATCCATTAACATGTTTGTTTAACATTTTACCTAATCACATTAAAAAAAAAATTGTTGTAAGGATATATATAATTACCACATTTAAATGATTAAATAGGACTAAACCGTGGCATCTAAATAATTGTCCACAACTTCCAACCACGTTTCAGCATTCACCAACGTTATGTACCTTTCGGCGTTAACCAGTTGCTAGCCACTTTGCGGCTGTGCTAGCTTATTAAAACTAATAATCTAGACTAAACTTAATCCTAGCTTCAATCGCCTTAATCAACATACATACATTTTTTTTCAAGGCACATATACATTGTGCTGCTATGTTTGGTTGTTCCTTAAGGCTTAGGTAGGGTGGTCACGGTTCAAAACCCATGGAGTCAATTTAATTTTATTTTTTATCATATTAAGCTTAGCATATATTTTAAATCCAAATTTAAATAATTTAAATAATTATGAGTTCTAATTTAATTTAATATAAGGTAATTAATTTAATTTAAATAATTTAAATTTACGTAATAGTATTAATACTTTTAAATAATTTATTAAAACTAAAAAAATATATATATATATAAAAAAAATGATAATTTAATTATTCAAAAGGCGTATTAATACTTTTAAATCGATTATTAAAACTAAACATTAATATATAAAAACATATCCGTGGCATTAGCTGGCAGCCTTTAAGGTCGGGCTTCTGGCATGAGGCCCACGTGCCCGACCTCGGCTCTTAGTACCAAAAACCTAAGCTCTTCCTTAACCCTAACGCTCCTTCACTTCCGCCTCTTTCCCCTGCCGCCTCTCGCCTCTTTCCTCCGCTCTTGGTGTTGGTGTTGGTCTGGTTGTTAGCGGTCAAGACAATCCTTCAAAGCCTCACAATTTAGTAATAAGATCCTGAGCCACTGCCAGGTAAGTATCCACTACCCATAATGCAGCTTGAATACAGAGATGAATAAGAACCACCGCCAATATCAGCCCCACTGGACAAATAATCATTGGCATAGCTTGAATATGTTCGAGCAGCTTCACTGCCTAATCTTCCCTGCTCATAGAAGCAACAACCCTTAGTGCAGGTCCAATTCCCATCAATAAAGACCAGAACTTTCTGACAATGGTTTCATATTTCCTGCGTGATTGTTGTGCCTGCTTGACCTTGGCTTTCACTGTACTTAGCCCTTCTATAGCCTGGTCGCATTCTTCCAGTGATGCTTCTTTCTTTTTATATTTTAAAGTCTGCTCTCCATTGTGATCTTTCTGACTATCATAGCAGGTTGACTCACTGTTGCAGTGGATGAAGAATTTGTGGACTGAGATATCCATCTTATCTCCACATATAATCCTAATTGTGGCCTACCATATCTTGCAATATCAAGTGTAATGATATCCCCAAACAGTGCTCTTTCTGAGAATTTCAACAATTCTCTTGTGGGCAATGCAGAGAAGCTTTTATCATGCTGAGACCAATGATCGCATGATTCTTCTATTGTTTCATCTGTACGATCTGAACGCTAGAAATATCTATAGGAATCAACTAGCCATGGATGAGTGTGCGTGCAGGTGATGCAGATCCTTTGCAAGACTTTTGTGTCGCTGATAAGATGAGTAAAGGTATGTAATATGTAGCGATGCATTTCCTAATTAGGGTTTCATGCATTGGGTATGTGATGTGAATAATATATCTCATCTATATATATTTGAATACTGCAGTTAATGTGAACGGGTTCCCATGTAAGGATGTTAGCATGGTTACAATAGAGGACTTCACGTTCAAGGGTCTAAATATTGCAGGGGATACCAGTAAAATGTTGGGATCCAACGTAACTGATACCATGTGTAGTGTTTTCCTGAGTCAATTCTGAGCTTAAATGAATTGGGTTACGGTTAAATCGGAGAGAAAAAAAGAACACCTGGGATATGCATTGTTGGGTTTGATATAGCTTATCGGGGTCATTGGGAAGAGCTCTTGGAAAGGCCCCTATAGGCTTCATAGGGCTCAATGGCTGTCGTTCTAGTCTATAGTGCAGAGGACCCGAAAGCGGGTCATCGCTGGAGAATTTTGAATGCTTGCAGAGCTTTCTGGACAAGCTCATGTGGCAAATTCTGACACACAGATGTTGTGCAGGGAAATACATCCTTTGTGGGTATGTTCAGTGATTTTATATTAGGAAACCCAAATGCATTTTAGTATGTCTTGGAATTGAATTGAGAAGAAGACGGTGCTATTTCTTCTGTTAGTGTTTGTTTATGGATCATAGTTTAGGAAATAGT